>JANBVO010000041.1:0-237234 GCA_030052745.1 Pleurostoma richardsiae
AAAACTTACTTATTAAAGTAACTTAATAAATCTTTAAAAGTCATAGAGTTTAATATATTAAAAGATAGGTTATTTTCAATAATAAAAGCTAATATTTTATTATAAGCTTCATTTTCATTAAATAACCCATCTTTGCCTATAGTATTAACTCGAGGCCTTTTAGTAGAGGTTTGAAATGAAAAGAAATCATTTTTAGAAGGTAAAATATAATCTTTCTCTAAGATAAATTAGTATATAATTATATATCGTTTAATATAATAATAAATAATGACTTACTTAAAATTCGATCTTTTTCGCTTTCTTTATTATAAGCAATCATAGAATGAATATTTTTATAATGTTGAACAAAATTTGTTCCTTGAAATCGTTTGACAGAAACAAATTCATTTTTATAAGTACACCTATTATTATATTATTATATTAGTATAATATATATATATATATATATATTAAAACATAAGAAAATAACTTACATAGTACATTTTAATATCATTTGCTGATCTTGACCTGGAATTATATCTTTTAATTCCCTAGTAAAAAGGTTATTTTTAAAAATATAAATAGAAGATTCTGAATCAGGTCCTAGTTTATAATTTGGATCGTTAAAATCGATTTTTTTTGATTTTTTTGAAGTAATTGAAGGGTGAGAAGGTGTAGAATTTGTAATAGATAAAATTTCTGAATCTGAATCAATATTTGTAGGTGAATCTGTAATAGAATAAGAAGAATCCATGATAATATATATATATATATATATAATATAGTTTAATATTTGTCTTAATGTTGATTTATATTTATAGAAGTAAAAGTAAAAGGAAGAAATTAAGGGAAATTAATAGATATATATATTTAAAGATTAAGAATAAAATCATATGATTTGCTTTGAAATCAAAATATCATATGATTTACTTTAAAATCAAAATATCATATGATTTGCTTTGAAATCAATATCATATGATTTGCTTTGAAATCAATATCATATGATTTGCTTTGAAATTAAATATACTATAGTTATCTTTTTATTTTAATAATTATATATATCTTTATTATTTTCCCTTTTTTTTTCTACTCTTTTCTTCTCTATCTATCCTTCATTCAATTCACTATTATATTTCTATTACTTTTCTAAAAATATATTATATTAACTTTAAGTTATATAATATAGCTTTTTTACTTATAAACAACCTTTTATAAATTATTCAATTCGTTAAGGCCGTTATTTAAAGTTTTACTTCACTTCGACTATGGCCGTTTATAAATAACATATTTCGATTCAAATTATTAAATGTATAACTTAAAGATATTTTAAAACTTAAATTTGTTTTAATTTTTTACTAATTTTCTTAGTTATATATAAAATACTTTATTATAAGATTTATTTTATAATATTAAATATATAACTTTAAGGTATATTAAAATTCAAGTTTATTTTAATTAATTAATTACTAACTTATTTAGTTTTATAAAAGATTTTATTATTATATTAATTATATAATATTATATAATAAAATGTAAGTAAATTTACTTTAATAATACTTTTTTATTTAATACTAAGCTTAATATTTATAGCGTTTATTATTATATATAAATATTTACATTAATTAAAGAAATTAATTAATTAAATAAAATGTATATATATATATATATATATAAAAGAAAGAGAAGCAGATAAAACGAATAAAGAGAAATCTATCGAAATTGAATATCTTATCTTATCTTATCTTTGTAGTGTTTTGTAATGTTTGTAATAAAATAATTTTATTATAAAATAAAATTATTTTTTACAACTAGATATTACACATTATAAAAAAAAATTATTTTATTATTTAAGCTTAATAAAACTACAAAAATAATGTAATGTGTAGTGTACACTAAAAACTACACATTAATTTACCTACCCTGCGGACTACTAAGTTTTTAAAAACGTTCTCGATTTTTTAACGAAAGATTTCCGAAAACGCCTTATAAAATAAATATACCGGCTATCGGCGTTTAACTTCGACCTAATATACCGGCTTAGTAAAATAAACCCAATCGACAGTTTATTTAAAAGGCTAAATTATATAAAAAGAAAGATCTCATATAAAAATATCCTATTTTCGTTAAAAACAAAACTATAACTCGATAAAAAACTATTAAAATAATAAGAAGTTAACTCTAAAATTATTAAACTTTAATAATTAATGAAAGAATTAAACGAAAGTTTTAAAAGTTAAGCCGTAAAACCAAAAAAAAAAAAAAACTTTTAAATTCGTAGTTAGATTTAGTATTTAAAATAAATTATAATTATCGACTAAACGTAAACGGATATTTCTTAATTTAAAAACGAAACGTATTTTAACGTTCGAAAACGTTAAAAATAACTTACTTTTTAAAGATTTATATAAAATTATACGAAGAATAATCGCGGTAATTATTGGTTTTAAAGAAGGATAATTCTCGAAATTACCGAATTAAAAGGCCCTTTAATAAATATTTAACAGATAATTACTTCGAACGATATGTAAGAACCGTTTAAAGTTAAAACGTTTAAAGTATTTTTACGTTACGTAGTAAATAAACTAATACGAAGCGAAACGGTATAAATATTCGAGTTAAGTACGAAATTATACGATATAATTAAAAGGTTATAGAATTAAAATCTATAAGTCGTTAAGTTAAAAATAAACACTCGAAAGCGAATTAGAGTAAAAAACGAGTATATAATAAATAAAGAAGACGTTTTTTAATTTAAAAATTACTTAATTATTTTAACTTAAAAGAACTTATAGTAAGAAATTTTATAATTATATTACGATTATTTAAAAGTAAAATATATAAACTTTAATAAGATTATTAAATTTATTATTCGTAAGTTCTATTAAAAGAACTTTACGGTAAATATTTACGAATATATTGCTTTTTATTAAACTTATTAAAAAATTAAAAAATTAAAATATAAACCGTACGGAAAGCTTTAATCTTTATTTATATTAAAATATTCTTTTTAAAAAATTAACTTTAACTTTATTACCGGCTTTCTAAGTAATATAATTAAAGATAGAACGGAATACGATATAATTTTCGTAATAATAAACCGTTATATTAAGTTCGTAATATTTATATTAACTTAAAAATCGTTAAACGTAATCGAAATAATTAAATTACTTTATAAATACGTAGAAATCTAATTTAAAACCTTTAAAAGTATTATAAACGATAAAGATTACTTTCTTATAAGCGAATTTTAAAAGGAATATATTAAAGTAAAAAAAATAGAAAGCCGAATATTTATTACTTACTACTCGTAAACTAACGAGTAAACGAAACGTACTTACTAAACGTTAGAATAATATTTTAAAACTTACTACGTTAAAAATCTTTAATAGTAAATTAAAGTTCTTTAAAATATTAAATTCATATATAATAATAACGTTTATTCGACGATTGAGACGAACTTATTTTATATATTATACGAATACTACTTTAAAATAATAAAATAAGTACGAAAATAAAAGTTATTATAAATTTAAAACGTTATCGAACGTTTAACGAGTATAAAAAAATCTTACTAGTAAATAACCGAATATTAAGTAAAGACGGTACGAACTTAAAAAAAACATTACGATATTCGGTATTAGTTAATAGAATTTTAAATCGACTAAGTAGTAAGTTTATTTACGTAGAACTTACGATTTAAAAATAGTTCGAAGTTAGCTCTAACTTATATTAAGGTTAAAATTATTAAATATATTAATATTTAAACTTATCGAATAATACTCCCTATAATATACTCCTACGTTTATAATGTTTTCTTAATCTCCTTATTCGAACCGTAGAACGAATAAATAAAGAAAGAAAAAACTATACCGCTTTTAAAACTCGAAAATAAAGAAAAAAAATAAAAAATAAAAAAGATAATAACTTATAAAAGAAAAGGACCGACGATTCGTTTTTTAATTAAGTAGAAAAGTTAGCTAGTAAAATATAATACTTAAGAACTTTAAAAATACTTCAGAAACGTTTTAACTTTATTATATAAGTACGAAAAGAAAACCGAAAAACGTTACCGTAAATAAAACGAGTAATTAACGAACGACTATAAAAAAAAAGGAATAATAGCTTTTAAAATATTAAATTCCTAAGAAAAAAATATAAACGTTTATTTTAAAAGGTTTCTATAAGGATTAATCGTTAATTAATTAATAAGTAAACCGGATATAAAAAAATCGTTATTAACTTTATTATTAAATAATAATAGATTATTTCGTAGTAATTTCTTTATTAAAGTAATACGTCGATTAATTATAATAAGAAAATTAAAAAAAATTCGAATCGTAACTAGTTTACTTACTAAGAACTTTTTTAAAATCCGTATTCGTTTAATAAATTCGTATAACGTACTTAATTACTCCTTATTAATATACTACGTAATAATAAAAGAAACGACTTAAAAATCCTACTAACGTTCTTATAAAAAGAGTTAACCCGAACGTAAACTATTATTAAACTAACGAAAGTTCGGGAACTCGAAAAGTTTATAGAAAAAAATAACGAAAATAAAACCTTTTAAAGAACTTTAACGCGTTATATTTATCGTTATAATAAAGTAATGAAATAAATAAAAAAACTAAAATAAATATATATTAAGTATTCGAATCGTTTAATAAGTAAGTTTTATTTAAATTCTTAGTTCGTATACGTTAACCGAACGTTCGAAATTAATTTCCCGACTAAATTTATATCGATAAAGTTATAAAAAATATAATATTAAAATAATATCGTTTAAACGGTAAAGAACTAACGTATCGTTAATAATTCGTTAAATATTGTTTATTTCCGTTAGTTTTTACTTTTACAAGTAATATAATTCGAAGTTAACGTTTTCGTAAATTAAAAATTAACTTTACGAAAAGTTTTTAAACTTTTCTTAATTAAAATTATTATATTATAATCGACGATTTTATTACTTTTTATACGGTCGACGTAAATAGAAACTATTATGAACTTAATATTTTAAATAATTTAAACTACTTTTTTATATTCTTTAAGAATTTAAATATCGTTAATAAATAATTAATAACGAACCGAAAACTATATATAAGTTTATATTATACGTTATTATTTTTATAAGTATAATAATAAACTTTAAAGTTATTCGTAAAGTAAAAATTAATAACTTCTAAGTTTTTATAACGTATATTAATATAATTAACGTAAAGTAATTATAAAACGTTAATTAAACGTTTATTTTAATATTTAAAATATTATAAGAAAATAATACTTTATATAAATTAAAAAGTTCGATCGTTCTTTTTTACTTAACCTTATTAAAGAAAAGATAAGTTATAAGAACTTTAACGCGATTTATTTTATAATTATTCGACGAAGTAGAAAAATAAGTCGAAAGAAGAGGAATTAAGGAAAAAAAAGAATTTATAAGAAGAAAAGAAGGCTTTACGGTTATTTTTATACTTTAACTAACCCTTAAAAGAGTTTCGAAGACGAAACTCCGATTAAATAAGAAGGGAAAGTTAAAGAAGAAGATAAAATCGACGAATTTAACTACTTAAATAAACGAACTTTTAAAGATATTAACGATAAACTTAACTTTAAATAAGGAAAGTCCTTACGAAAATAAAAAGCTATAAGAAAGTTTTTACGAAAACGAAAGGTCGTAAAAAAATCCTTATAAAGGTAAGAAACCGTAAAATATTACGACGTAAAACAAAGAAAAGGACTATACGTTATTATAAGCTAATATTAAAGCTAGGTAATTATAAAAAAAACTTCTAAGTTACGAATAACGGGATAATTAACTATACGGTTTAAAATTAAATTATAAACGGGTATTAATAATAGAATAGGCTATTATTTTTTTTCCTTACTAGTATAAAAGTTTTTTAATAAAAATAACTAACGAAGAAATTACTACTTAAAAACTTTTAATTAAACGCTAAAAACTAACGCTCCTAAAAGGAGAGATAATATAAGAAAGACGTTAAAAAAGTAATACTTAACTCGTTTATATAAGAAGAAAGTTTAAACTACGAAGGCCTAAGCCCGAGTAAAGTACCTAACTGAGTATATGTTTAGGTACGTGCGGAATACTGTAATTAGCTGGGCCTTTTTTAAGGCTTAGGGCTTGTATAAGTTCTTTTTAAAGTCGTTTACTAGGCGTTCGGAGAATAACTGGTAAGTTAAAGTTTTATAATTAAGAATATACTACTCTTTGTATTATATCTCTCTTCTTTACTTTGTGAATATACCGATCTCTTTATATAATTGTTGATATCCTTATTACGCCTTTAGTACTTAGCTTGGTTACTTACGTTAAGAAATACTTAGATCGTTATATTACTTATCTTAAGGAGTACTTAAATCATTACATTAGATTATAATTATTAAAATTAATGAAGAAATTACTACTTATAAACCTTTAATTAAACATTAGAAACTAACCGTTCTAAAAAGAGGAATAATATAAGAAGGACGCTAAGAAAGTAACTCTTAAGCTTATTTATATAAGAAGAAAGCCCAGGCCGCGGTGGCTCAGGCCCGGGCAGAGCGCCTGACCAGGCACGTGCAAAATGCCGTGACTGGGCCGGGCTCCTTTTAGGGGCCCGGAAGCTAATAGGCCCCTTTTAAGGCCGTTCGCTAGGCGCTCGGAGAGTAACCGGCAAGCTGAAGTTTTATAACTACCAATATACTACCTTTCGTGCTATATCTCCCTTCTTTGCCTTGTGGATATACCGATCCCCTTACACTCTGCAGGCTAAATACAGGGCTAGCCCGGGCCATGTCTCTGTTGGGAAGCATGATTGTTGGGTTCGATGGTCGGTAAATTGACAATCGTGATGGCAGCACCCGGTTACATTGATGTTTCTGGAAGTTCTTGGTCGGTCGGTCGGCCTGGGATTTGACGGCTGGTGACGGGCCAGCACTCAGCCACCTGGGACATGTTCCGGGACTCGCTGTTTTTCGCTCCCAGCTGTTTTTGGCCCTCAAGCTATTTTGCGCTGTAACTCTTGTTATTCTCAGCTATCTAGCTTACCAAGGCGCAGTACAAGGCCATTCATCCTGAAGCGGCAATCCCTGTTCCATCTTCCATTCATCATTAAGTGTATATTTCGTCATACTATCTCTCACGGGGCTCGGACGGTCACAATAGCACTCCTTCTGTTCTATGGACAAGAACTCTCTGCGCACCTCCGCCGCGGCGCCCAGGCTCAGGACGAAGCCCGGACTGTTATTCAGCGTCTTGAATCTCCAGGAGTCTACGAAGAACAGAGCATCGTGAACAGCGCGCCAAATGCTGTCCATGTCCGAGGCGTCCCCGGTCACGACAACTGCCTTGAGCATCTCCTTTTGTAACGGGAATCGAGTGCGTTCCATGAAGTCGGAGATGCCAGATGAAAGGCGCTGTACCCGACTGCTGGTAGTTCCACCGCCAAGCGGCCGCTGAACCATCTGTTCGGACGTCTTGGAGGCAGCCATGACATTGTCTTCACCGAGCTCCAAAAGGGCCTGCGGCTGGTGTTGGTCTGTATGTCCGGCACAAAAACCCCAGGCTAGAACGCATATATAGGTGAGCTCTAGGTAGTCAGGCTCCCAACTGACAAGGAGGACGTAATTGTCATCGTCGGCGAAAATATCCTCAGGATAGTAGTCGTATTCGTACCGCCAATTCTCGTGGCCGTCCTCGGCCCAAGCTACCCCCAGGGTGTCTGGGTTTGTCAGGTTGAAGGCTCGTTGCGCAGCACTCCTACGGTCGATGAAATCGTACCGGATGAAATCCCCACGCTGGGCGTTCGGATGGTTACAGTCGAACACTTCGTGGCACCACTACGAAGCCAATCTTGGGACGATAGCCCAGCTGGGCTGTGGACGCATCGACGACCCGATGCATCGAATCAAGGAACGCTGGAAGAGCTTCGGCGCAATCTCCATATTCGGGATCGGGGTATTTATATCTGGATAGCGAATTAGCAGTCCATCTTTTAGAGGAGGCATTGCAATGGGTGACGGATTCGATCCTTGCAAAGGCCGAAACAGACCGGCTCTTACTTGGAGTCTGCGGGGTCGCAGCTGGGAGGCCCTTCTTTCGCCACTCTCAGGGCATGCGATCTCCATGCTTGGCTTGCGGAGACCTTGGCTAAAGGAATGGGCGTGTCCCATGCGTCAAAGTACGAAGATGTCCTGAACCAACAAAGTTAGACACTGCCAGTTCTCACGTTCACGCCGGGTTCATTTCCTGTGTTATAGGATGGCAGATGTGCCGCTTACAACTGAGAAGGCCCTAGGTAGATACCGATGGGCCGGTCTTTGTGAACGTCACAGTCATCTGAAGAGTCGCCTGGGCGGCGATCTGTCTCTCTGCACTGAGGGTAGTCGACGATAGTACCGGTGGGGCACTGGGCGGCGGTCGAGCCCCGTTGCATCGGAGAACTTGATAACGATTAGCCTCGATTGCGACCTATCGCCCTAGCTGAGGATCGTGCTAGGGAGCAGTCTTAGCTTTGATTACCTGTGGGCCAAGGTGATAGCGACAAGTGGAAACAGCGCCGAGCCCACGGTCCAGAAGGTCAGAAGCAGGTTCCGCATTTTCGGCAACAAACTGTAGTCCGGGGTTGAGAGGCTTCCCACGCGGGAATACAACGGTTATCTTGTGACTTCGCAGGGAACTTGCTACAATATTCTGGGCGCTCCCTGGAGGAGCACCTGAAACTATCTAGTACGTAAGGTGCTAGGCCTGGCCTTATATAAGGTAGGCCTGGTAGATAGATATGTTAAATAGAGAATCAAGCTCTTAATATTATATTACTTAATATTTTAATTTAAAGGTTATGTTTTAATTTATATAAATTTCTACGTAGTTAGTTTTAATTATTTACGTATGTAAAAAGATTAATATATTTACAAGGTAAAGAAAAAAAATATAATACAAAGGAATAATATATTATTAGTTATTAAATTTTAACTTACCAGTTATTCTCCGAACACCCGACAGATAACCTTAAAAAGAACCTATACGGGTTTCGAACCTTAAAAAAGCTCGGCTAGTTATAACATTCCGTATATACCTAAACATGTACTCGGTTAAGTACCTTACCTTAGCTTAAGCTATCGCGGCTTAAACTTTCTTCTTATATAAACAAGTTAAGAATTACCTTCTTAACGTCTTTTTTATATTATCTTTTCTTTTAAAAACGTTAGCTTTTAGTACTTAATTAAAGACTTTTAAGTAATAATTTTTTCGCTAGTTATTTTCTTTAAAAAACTTTTATATTAGTAAAGAAAAAAAGTAGTAGTTTATTTTATTATTAATATCCGTTTGTAATTTAATTTTAAGCCGTATAGTTAATTATTTTATTATTTATAACCTAGTAATTTTTCTATAGTAATCTAGCTTTAATATTAATTTATAACGATACGTAGTTTTTTTTTTTATTTTACGTCGTAATATTTATAATTAAACGTTTTTATAAGAACTTTTTTACAGCTTTTTACTTTTATAAAGACTTTTTTATAGCTTTTCATTTTCATAAGAATTTTTTTTATTTAAAGTTAGGTTTATTATTAATATCTTTAAAAGTTCGTCCGTTTAGGTAGTTAAATTCATCGATTTTTATTTTCTTCTTTAACTTTTTTTTTATTTAATTGGAGTTTTATTTTTAAAGCTTCTTTAAGGGCTAGTTAAGGTATAAAAGTAGTTGTAAGGTTGTTTTTTCTTTTTATAAATTTTCTTTTCTCTTTTACTTTTTTTTTCGGTTTGTTTTTCCGTTTCGTTGGATAGTCGTAAGATAAGTTACGTTAAAGTTTTTATAATTTATTTTTTCTTTAATAAGGTTAAGTAGAAAGGAACGGTTAACCTTTTTAATTTATATTATAAAATATATTACCTTTTTAAGTTTAATAAAACTTTAAAACAGTTAAAACAACTCTAAAACACTAAAATAGGCTCCAGCCGAATTTTAAGTAATCTAAAACAACTATATCTACAAATATTGAATTCTAAAATAACTAATCGTTTTGGAATAAAGATATCTAATTTTATAATTCGGTAAGTAAGATATCCGATTTCATATCTCGGTAAATAAGATATTTAGTTTTACAACTATTACAAATCTAAATTCAATAAGAATTATATATATCTAGAAGAAAGACTACAGAATTAGAAAGATAGTTGGAGTGCATCACAATCTGAATTTATTTAACCTCTTACCTACTTTAACACTTATATATTAACTTAAGTAATAACTTTTAGTTTATTATAATATTTAATATAATTATAATTTATTATATATGTTTAGTTAAGTATTTATATTTAAATTACTTTAACTTTATTTTTTCTTTATAATATAAATTTAAATATAATAAAAATATATATATAAAAGAAAAGATATAAATTAAAATAATATAAAAAGTATTATAATTTCAATTTTATTTATTTTTTATTTAATATTTTTACTTTAATAATTTTAATTACTATAATGATTTTTTATAAAAGATAAATTATTTATTATTGAAAAAGTATTTACTTAAAAACCTTATAAAAAAGTAAAGATTTTATTATAATTAAAACGTAAGATTTTTAATTTTTAAAAGTTATTATTACCGCTGGTAAAGCAAGTGAAAGCATGACTGTAAATGCTAAGGCGTTAGCAGTAGAGTTAGTTAACTTTTGATCTAGAAGGTTTATCCTTTCGGCTGTTCTTTTTCTTAAAACAACCATATAACAACGGTATCATACATATATATCTCTTTCCCCTAGGACCCCGTGACAATTACCCCTCTAAGTGTGAGGAAAGCCAGCTAGGTCAAGCTTATAGATATAGGAAAGCTGAGACTTATAGCCTTAGACCGCAGTCGCCCTGTCAGCTGTTAGGCAAGTTAGACAGGCCGGCTGGCATGACAGGAATAGCTGACTTGTCAAACGACAGATGCTCTTTCTTCATGTAACAGGGTTAGTTCAGGCTAGTGTGTATTGCCCGGGCGATACACGCGCAGTGCGTGTGCGTAGTGGTTCGGAGGCATGCCTAGACCCGGACGATATCACTGGGCACCAGCCTGTCACATAGATTGCCCGTACCATAAGAAGGCTTTTAAGTTTAAAAGCACCGTGGCAGCTCATTCTGACGTACACGCCAGATTCTTTACCATATCACAGATCTGTAGGCATTCCTCATCGTATACCCAGGTCAGGGGAAAAATGCGAGTAAGGTGGATATCGAGTACTGTAGCATGAACTTCTCTTATGACCTGGCTACTGTGAGAAGATCAATTCAGTTTACTTTTATTCTCCACTACTAAAGTTTAGATACCGTCGTATTAGGTAGCTGTGTATTTTTTAATAGTGCTTTTCGACTATGTAGCCTAGATTCGCCTTCTATGGTATTAACTTAGACTCTTTCCCATATAAATAGAAGGGGGTGTTGAAGCTTTTCCGAGTTGCCGTTTATGCCTCAGGCATCAATGCGCTAGTATAGAGTATCCCTCGGATGGACCGCTCTCTAGCTTGCCAGTGCAGTTCTCCAAAACAAACCAATCCGGAAAGAAACTCAACCTCACAACAGAGCCATCTGCCCTGACTCGCTTCAAACACCCGTGGTTGCCTAGGAGGCTGATCCTGCCGTCGTACCGCTGGATCACGACGAGCCCTCACGCAGGAGCGTGTTTGCCCAACATGTCTACTCGACAAGCTGCCCTGTATGCGTCCCTTGATCGTCGAAAGCTGCTGGGTTCTGACGCGATGTGCAGGTCGCTTTATCGGCGATCTTTGAAGCTGTCTCTTGACTGGGCCGTCCAGCGTCACCTATGGCGGGGACAGGCTCTCTACATCCGGTCGCTCTTCGAAGCCAACCGAAACATCACCAACCCTAAGCAGCAAATGGTGAGCTGACGGGTTGAACAGTGCGAAGCATATTACTATTGGCTGACGTGCTAATGCACAGGCACTGCTGAAAGAGGCCGAAAAGCTACTCGAACACTGGAAACACCCTGACCCCTATGCCCACCCCACGGCACCCGGAGGCATGTTTTAAATCACTACCATGCTTAGGTGACGCCGAGACTGACGACTGCCCCTTGCAGGATCGAAATACGAGAGAAATCTCCCAGCCCCGATACTGGACCGTGAGTGATATACTTTCGGTCCTCTCCTTGTAGGCACTAAAAGTCTTGCTGACCACGATACAGCGCCTCCGCCGCTCAAGTTCTAGGAAAAGCCAATGAAAGATGGAGTAGTTGACGCCCATCATGTGGACGCTCTGTAAACGGTGAAGATTAAGACGAAGGGAAGACTTCCTGTGAACGAATACGCTCATATATACCTGACCCGAATTATATCGGGCTGGAACTAGTAAATAGACTCGTGTTGATGATGCTCAAATGCGGCCACACCGGACAGACTGCCGAGGATCTCTTTCAAAGGCGTTCATTTCATGACCTAGACCGTGGGACTAATGTACAACCCAAACATTGAAAAGCAACCGTGACCCTTAACCGTGACCCCGTGTCATGACAACCCAAACGTACCAACCAGCAATAGAAATACCAAACCGAATTCACCGAGCCCCCCATTACAACTCCTGGCTTGGGTTCTTGCCCGTCTTGCTCGACTTCTTTGGCAGCAGATCTGTTGCGCATTAGTCATACAATCCTGACACAATCGGGACCAAAACAACGCGCGACTCACTCTGGTGAATGTTAGGAAGGACGCCGCCCTGGGCGATGGTGACGTGACCGAGAAGCTTGTTTAGCTCCTCATCGTTCCGGATGGCGAGCTGCAGGTGGCGAGGGATAATTCGGGTCTTCTTGTTGTCGCGGGCAGCGTTTCCAGCCAGTTCCAGAATCTCAGCCGCAAGGTACTCGAGAACGGCAGCAAGATAAACAGGGGCACCGGCACCGACGCGCTGAGCGTAGTTGCCCTTCCGGAGCAGACGGTGAACACGGCCGACGGGGAATGCCAGGCCAGCCTTCGAAGACCGACTGCTCAGAAAGTCAGTATTGGAGTAAGACGTTACGGCACGAGCCTATGCAATCAAATACGCGACTTGCTGACGCGTGCAAGACTGCTCTCGTCCAAATTAATGCGAATCAAGACAAGGCTTACGATTGCGCGTTCTTGGAACCACTGGCCTTGCCACCGGACTTGCCGCCTCCAGTCATTTTGATGTATCGGGTTGGGGTTGAAAGATTGGATAAAACAAGACTGGTCTTTCAAGTCTGATGCTGCTGATGGATGTTCGGGTCTGCGTTGAGAAATGGTGATGAAAAGTGGAAGAGTTGGATGCGGGTGGGGGAGATAGCTGTTAAGTAGTTTTCGCGTCAGCAGCCACGGTCACGGATCAGCTCCAATAACAAACTGCCGCTAATCCAAAAAGGGTCAGTTATGGACACCCGGTGCGGTCTGTGCTTGCGCGACTGCCAAACTCTACCGAACAAAAAGAAAACAAAAAAAACATTAGGTAAGTAAGCGCGGTACGTACCACTGCTCAGTACCGCCAGAAAACTTGCTGACGAAGCGACGTCCCTTAGTGCTGCTTCCGTACTCATTGTCGCAGGCATGTCCTACTCGAGGAGCTCCTCAATATCCCCGTCTGAGCAGTATCTGGATTCTGCTTCATTACAGCTAACTCACGCAGTGCAGTGATCGAGTCCTGGAATTCTCCAGGTGGCTGCCCTCAGTACGATAGGAGGAGGCGTGCAGCAACACTTCGACTGAGCACTTTGCTCGCTGCTGCTGTGCTCTCTTCCCACTGGCCGCTCAGCCCGGCGCCTGATCGGAGCCGGCTATAAGGCATTCTATGCATCATTGGAACAGGTGGGTGTCTTTGGACCCCGTACCGAACCACCTCTTGGCTCCAAAGTCCATCTCCAGGCCCGCCTGCCCTGCTTCGGTCCTTTCGGCAAATTGCCCCACTTCCGTGCGTCCGGCATGCACATACATTCAAATACCTACCTAGGTAAGGCACGTATAGAACCTCGTCCATAGCTGGCCGGCATCCCTCAGGGCCCAGCGTACTTAATTCGGACCCCGTCGCTTGTGCAGATAGCGCATGAGCAAAATGCCTGTTGGCTTGATAGCTCTCTAGGATGTACGGCGTCTATAATGTACGGTCAACTAGGCGGATCTGATCCCGCCGGAGAATGGAGACATAGATGGCAGGAAAGTCTTCGGTCCGGGACGGATGGCGCGCACCAAACTCCTACCGTGATGTGTCTGAATAGCTTCACAAGCAAGCCGCTAATGTATATCCATGTTCTTGCACACTTCGAAGCCTTAGGTTGGAGAGCGGCGCATTTCAGCGCGCCAAGTGATTCCGCCCAGGGGTAACCAATCGCCTTAGTAGGATGCGGCATACTATGGGCATCTTAGGATGGTCAACGTTCCGGAGGCTGGAAGTCGTTGAAAATACCTTAGGTAGGTAGGTGCGAGACACGCGTGCGGTATGCAACTTACCCTAGCGGGGCATTGCTTTGTTATTTTTGGAGGGGAAAGGGAGATAAACGTGCCTCCTCTCGGAACCAGGTGCACGGACCACCTCTTCCACCTCGCGTCACCCCAAAGCAATCAGTAATGACGCTAGTGTCTGTCGCGTCCACCTACAAAAGCAGGCAGGCCCCCTCCGCTCTCCAAATCTTCACATCAACAACTCTTCTCCTCCACCACAAATCTATCTCATTGTAGCAGCAGCCGCCGCCCGACGATCTTGAATCCGTCTTCAGTATTTGCAGCAACCTTTCACAACACTGATTCGATCCGAATCTCCCAAAACAAAAATGCCTCCCAAAGCTGCTGATAAGAAGCCCGCCTCCAAGGCTCCGGCCACGGCCTCCAAGGCTCCTGAGAAGAAGGATGCCGGCAAGAAGACGGCAGCTTCCGGTGACAAGAAGAAGCGCACCAAGGCGCGCAAGGAGACCTACTCGTCCTACATCTACAAGGGTAATGCGCGCCTGCTTGCGAGAGCGGTTCAGACCGAGTCTAGTATGCTCGCTTGCTAACACATGACAGTCCTGAAGCAGGTTCACCCCGACACTGGCATTTCCAACCGCGCCATGTCTATCCTGAACTCATTTGTGAACGGTATGTTTGGTCTACCTCTATCTGGTGCTCTTTTCTAAGTCACGTTAGACATTTTTGAGAGAGTTGCCACCGAAGCCTCGAAGCTTGCTGCCTACAACAAGAAGTCTACCATCTCTTCTCGAGAGATCCAGACCTCGTGAGTTGCCGATCCACTGCAGTTACCCGAGTCGCACTAACTTTTGAAGCGTTCGGCTCATCCTCCCTGGCGAGCTTGCGAAGCACGCTGTCTCTGAGGGTACTAAGGCTGTGACCAAGTACTCTTCATCGACGAAATAAGCTGGGCTTCCCATTCTTTCTTTATTTCAGGGCACAGGATTTGCTTTGGCATTTGGGTCATGAGACTGACCAAGATCCGGATTGCTTGGAGTCTCTTAATGCGTCACGGATGGTTTGTGTTTTACTGGGGCAACGTCTTTCAACGGTCAACGGGGTTTGCGGCTGTACAATACTGCTTTACAATAGGGTTTCGGAAGCAATGAAATCGTGCATATGACACCTGATGGAAACAAGCACTGCCATTCTCCGTTCATTTCCGAGGACTCACCAGTCCACCACGTCGCCGAATTCACAGCAGCATCTAGGCAGTCGCCAAGCCCCCGATGATTTCTATTTCAGGGAGCCAACAGTGCATTGCTATGGCTTTGGCTGCAATTGGACTTAGCCCAGGCCTGCTTTGCTCCGTTTCACGACATGCGCGACAGGTTGCAAAATGCCCTTGTTGTCTGGAGCGCCGAGGCCCATGCCGCTACTCCAACCCATCTTTTCCAACATCTCCCGACCTTTATTGCTTTGGCCCAGCTCCGGAGCAGACGCTCCCACAATCTCACCGTCTTTATACGTTACCGCTGCATGGCTTGCTCCCCTGTTCCCGGTGCCTTTCTTGGTTTGCTTTGTTTTGAGATCGAGGCGAGGGAAACTGTGGCGGCCGAATCGTGCGAAAAGATACTCGAACTCCCTTTCTACATATCCCACCGTGTTCTTAGTGCGATAGAGCGTAGGGCGTCGCTGATCACCACTACCTGTGGATTTGGACTTGAGTTTGAAACGGCTGGCAAGTTCGTGGATGGATTTGCGAGCCGAAGCATCCATTGGGGGAAAGGTCAAGCTGATGGATGATGTTAGCGGGGTGGGAAAGGGAAATCTGTCAAGCGGGCACATGTGTTGCGGGCATACCTTGTATCGCAGCCTGTGAGAAACGCTCTGAGCTCTGCCTTGATGTCCTCCAAATGCATGCCCGCAGGATACCTGACGCGGGGGTCATTCGGGTTGGCATGCTTTCCGAGCAGGCCAAGCTTGCGAAGCTCCTCGCGCTCTCGCTTTCTATCTTTTTTCCTGTCGCGATCCTTCTTCCATGTCGCGCGCAAGCTCTCTTCCAGCTCTACGTCGCTGAGTTCGAAACTAATCTCACTGGATTTCCTCTTCGCTTTGGTGGATGTGCGACGTGGGCTGCAATCCACCAAGTCAAAATTATCGAACGCCTCGGCAAGGTCCGTCGCGCCTGAGAACTGTCTCCTGGATGTCTTGTGCTGCTCCGATACCCTCAATTTCCTGTCTACACTCGAGGTAGGTTGTCCGAAACGGTCCATAGATCGGTAGAATTCTGGAGAAAAGAGAATGAGTTCGTCACCGCCGAGTCCTAGCTCCTCCTGCTTGGCAAGTATACGGGCTAGATCCTCGTCATCGATCTCATTAGCGATTCCTTCCCCGTCCGTGGAGGTGTCTTGAGATGGCGAGGGAGCACAAGGATACTCCATGTGCGTTGCCGTCTCACACGGAATCACACCATATCTGCCAGCATCCGGGTTTCCAAGGCTAAATTCGTCGTCGGAGCCGCCGAGACTCCTGACACTGAGCCTGTGGAGGGAGGCTGGGACACCATGGTCGTCATTCGCAATGTTGGAGATGTAATCTGCTAGAACAGAATCTTCACCATCTTCATCATCGTCACCGTCTCGGGGGCTGGCGGCCGTCTTGGATGAGTGTTGATGAAATAGAGCCTCGGAGCGGTAAGATGCGTCCCGTTGGACTCCTGACTGCCCATCCTGCAAGTTGACCTCGTCTGCAGTAAAAGCCGGCGTTGATGTGCTGCACCTTTTCGTGACCCTGCCTTTGAAAAGCACGATATCTTCGTCGCCAGAGCTCGGCTCACCATAACAAGAGTGCGGCGAGGAAATTCTAGGAATCTCCAATGGCCCAGCGGACGGATCTTTATCGCCAAGGACATCTATGAAAAAGGGCGGCTCTTTTTCACCATTGTCCGGCTGATCCCTGCCGACAACCTCGGGTGCCCTAGTATCCTGAAGGCCCGACAGTTTAGTTTCTGGATTTGACTGTTCCGACGAGGCAGCTGGTGACGCCGGCCGAGTCCGAGTCGCTGCATCTGGCTCGGAGAAGACGTTACTTTCCGTAGCGCTCACAGTCTGGAGCCTTTCCAGGGGTTCGATGCAGCCGGCACTTATGAAACCGACAGGCCTATTCCTCAGTCTCGCGTCCCCGTCCCAGGCCGACCGATTGTGGGCTGTGTTTCTTGCTTCGTCTTTCAGGCTGAAGGCTAGAGCATAGAGGATATATGAGCACGGAAAGAAGACATGCACGAAGCAAAACCCCGTATGCTTACCATAGGCCCTCGCGAGGCTATTGGCACGATAGGGAGAGGAGCCTCCATCCCGTCTCTGGGACGAGAGTAGATGCTGTATTCGAGCGGCCTTTGCAGCACGTCCCGATTTCTTGCCCTGCGGCATCACAGCATCGATTGCACCTGTCGAACCCGACAAGGCTGAGCTGCAGATTATCGCTATATGCGACTATCGTGGTGAAGCCGGTGCTACGGGGAGGAACTGCCTGCGGAAGACGGGGGAGATATGGCCTTGGATAAAGGTTAGGACACTTTAAATGGAGAGGGGCGAGGGTGGTGCAGGTAGCTAGCCATCCTTTCGTCCCTTATTAAGCAGAAAAGATAGGAAACATTACAGTGTATAAAATACTAATTTATACGTAGCCTGGACGAGATAATTTCAGTGTTAATTTATATGTTAACATTATAAAAAATCATTTATTTAAAATGAATCTAAAATATTTGAAGTATTATTTATAAAAAATAATGATTTTTATATATATAGTCGTGTTTTTTTTCTAGTATTGTATTTAAAGTACCTCTTTTGATATATAATGGCGAAACACTCTGAAGTATTCCGTACCAACCTGTTGTCGGATATGTCGTCATCGTTTGCATGTGTACCTGCGATAGGAGATTATTGATCGTGTACGGAAGTTCTTGTGTCTCTGGATGCACGACGTGCCGGTCCATTCTCAGTCAGCCTTCTGCCTGCCAGGTAGGTTCTCTTGTACAGCCCATGCTACAAGGCTGGTGGCTTCCCTCGATGTCCCTACAGCACTATCTCGGGGCGACCACCGCCACATAACAAACAATACAGGGCACACAGGCTATCGCCATTACAATTCCCTGTCCTTGTTCTTACCACTGTAACCAGAAGCAACACGACTCCCATCCCTGTGTGGTATTCGGGGACCTCTGCCGACAACTAAGTTTGAACCGTTCCGCTCTCATTTCGGTGCCTAATACCGTCGCTGACGGTAGGCGGCACCGATTCTAACCGATTGGATTCCACATCCTTTCCGCATTGCTATACCTACCTGCTCTCCCCATCCACCGTCATGCCGCAGCTTACCGTGGAGACCGCCGTGGCTGGAGCCGCCGAGTTAGGACGATATGGGCGCCGTATTGTGAAGATGATATGGGATCCGGAGCCCACAAATAGCCATGTCAACCGACCCGTCTGGTGCCTCGGGTGTTCGTATACGCTTGATACAAGCATCAACAACGATCCTACATGCGCTACAGCTCACGATCTTGGTATTACCCTCCCGACCGACTCGACTAAACCCACCGAATCGATGCTCGCCGCCCGAGAAGATTCAGCTCCTAGCTCAACGCCTAGCAGCCTATCTTCGTCTTTGGCTTATGAGGACTCAGGCCGGGATGGTGGCTGGCCTCATGGGTTTCTCGAAGACTTTGAATCGCGCATATCGATGACATATCGTTCAGGCTTCGAGCCGATACCTCGATCCGCGGACTCAATAGCGCTCCATAGCCTATCCCTCGCCATGCGTCTGAAAGTTCTCGGCGAGCAAGGCGGGTTTACTTCTGACAGTGGTTGGGGCTGTATGATACGATCTGGGCAGAGCCTCCTCGCCAATACACTCGCGATTTGTTATCTCGGGCGCGGTAAGCCTCGTTTCCCGATCTGGGCGCCGTCGCTGGTGACTTATATATAACTCTTCAGACTGGCGGCGCGGTATGGTTGGTGACGAGGAAAAACCCATCGTGTCGTTGTTCGCCGATGACCCTCGAGCCCCTTATTCTATCCATAACTTTGTGAGGCACGGTGCTGTGGCATGTGGAAAGCACCCAGGAGAGTGGTTCGGTCCGTCAGCAACCGCTCGATGCATCCGGTCAGTGACTCCCCTCCGAATGACCCGTTGACGCAGAGCAGCTAATGGCTAACCTCGAGAGCAGAGCCCTCGCGAATGCTAATGAAGCATTGCTACGCGTTTATTCTACTGGCGACCTTCCTGACGTGTACGAGGACAGTTTCATGGCGGTGGCCAAGCCTGACGGAGAAATATTCCACCCTACCTTAGTTTTGGTCGGCACTCGTCTTGGCATAGATAAGGTTAACCAGGTGTACTGGGAGTCTCTTACTGCTACGTTACAGATGCCGCAGTCTGTTGGGATTGCTGGGTCAGTTCATAACGCGCCTCTGGTGAGGTCAATACTAACAATGCCTCACAGTGGCCGGCCATCGTCGTCTCATTACTTTGTAGGATCGCAGAGATCCGGTGATGATTATGACCAGGGTTCCTACCTATTTTATCTGGATCCTCATCATACCCGACCTGCACTCCCGTACTACGAAGACCTCACTCAATACACACTAGCGGACCTTGATTCCTGCCATACTAGAAGGCTCCGCCGCCTCCACGTGCGCGAAATGGATCCCAGTATGCTCATCGGGTTCCTCATCCGGGACGAGGACGACTGGGAGGTGTGGAAGACTTCCGTCAAATATGTCCAGGGGAAGGCGATCATCACTGTTTCTGAGCATGACCCAGCACGAGGCGTAGTGTCTGAGCGGGAATCGGCTATCGACGAGGTAGAGACGCTTAGCGACGATGACGACGACACGGTGATAGCTGGATAGACTCTGTTACGGTGGGCTAAATTATGGGAATGGCACGGCGCTCGTACTCTGACATTCGCGGCACGCATTACGAGCGGCACTACCTGGACGTACAAACAGGCAGCGGTACCATTTGACTGAGCCTGAATTCGGTGGCTTGCTGTAGTGAGTACTTCACATCGCTGCGAGTCTGGACATCCGTTGCGTGCTGCTTCGACGTCACCGTCTCTACAACCTAAGGCCGTGAAATAGCCGGCATTACTTCTTGGGCTTCTTGCCTTTCCTAATATGTGATGTTGACTGCTGTTGAGCATGTCCTCGGGCTCGGATATGATTGAATAGCTTGGTGCGGGATTCGAACGCCTCCTGGCAAACACCGCATTCATGCTGTGAAGCCATGTTAGGGCCCAGTCGCTCGGTATAGGACTTGGGGTAGCATTGAAACCTACCGCCGTCTTCAGCTCGACTTGACTGGCGGCTTTTCTCTCCCTTTTCGCTTTCGCTTTCCCGACCTTTGGGGGCCCCGCAACGTCGCTAAATATCATGCCAGCAACACTGGATGTTAAATTCTCCACGTCGTTATGTTCCTGGTTCGATAATGAAGACGCCTCGGAACGTCTGCTGGAAACGAGTCGATTTTCCACCACATCTCTCGGGGCGTAGTCCCCATCGTCGTCACCATCGCCGTCGCCACCGCTGTCGCCACCGCTGTCGCCATCTCCCAACTGTTCCGCGCTCGTTCTTAGTATATCTCCCTTCTTGTCTGTGTCGTTAAGGAGCACCACGCTGAGACCGTTGTCTGGATGACTCTGACCCTTCGCGATATCCGCACTAGGGTCCCACGGGGCGTCGTAATGATGTCTCGGAAGTCGTGGTTGTAGCACTGATACATCTCCATGAAGTTCATAATCCATATTCTCTTGTTTCATTTGCCGGCGTAGCTGCTGTACTGTTTTGGCATGTTTCTTGCTCTTCTCATGGGCTTCGAACTGCTTGTCGCTTTTGAAGGTCTTATTGCACACTACACACTCGATGTACTCGATCTCGGACTCATCGGTGCTTGTAGCAAACTCGTCACTCTGGTCGTCCTTGTCGCGGGATTTGGCCCAGTCAGGAACAATCCCGCCAGCAAGCTTTTCACGATTTGCCGCACGCGAGCGGGCAGCTTGTGCTGCCGCTGAATTACGCAATATCTCCTGTCGTTCTGTCTCAGATTGGGTGTTGGGCACGTAGCGAGGATCCCTCTTCTTCACAAAAGCGACCAAAGACCTAATAGCATCATTGAAATCGCGAATGGCGTCCTCTCGAAGCTTCTTATTCTCCTTCTCCATAAGGCGCCGCACACGGCGATCTGGGGCGTCTGAGAGGTGATATTTATCTCGCCAGCTGAAGGACTTTCTAGTGGAGAAGCCAGACCAGAAGTTGTAGAAAGCTTTGGCGACAGTGTCATATGCGTCCCCTGCCGAGCCAAAGGGTGGATATGCAACGGCGGATTGCCCTTCCCATTCGCATGCCGCTACTTCCTCTGCAGCCAGCTGGCTGAAAAAGGCGTCCAACATGCCGAAGAAACCAGCTGGGCCGTCAGTGAATGGTACACTCGAGTTGAAGCGTCCCATGAGCGCATATATGTCCTCTGTTGCGGTCAGGTGGACATTGTAATGCTCGGATGGTATGTCATCGTGGCGATCCGCATCGCCGCGGAGAATAGCCTCCCTGTGGGAATCGTACCAAGCACGTTCTTGGGGGTCAGACAGAATCTCGTAAGCCGTCTGTACTTCGGCGAACTTCCTGGTCGCATTTTCGACGTCGTGTATGTTCCGGTCAGGATGCAGTTCTAAAGCTCTTCTTTTGTAGGCTTTCCGAATGCTGCAGATTGCTTCTCTGTTAGTTTCTACTGCGAGAAGACGAATGACAAGGGCAGACCGGGAGAGCTACGGACTCGTCATCGCCCGCAAGGCGATCTATCCCCAGGACTTCATAGTAGCAAGTTTTCCGGGTCTTGTAGTCTGTTTCCGCGTCAGCTGCGGACGACTGCTGGGCTCCCATCTGCTTTCCGATTCACTGCCTGATTGAGCGCTTCGTTGACTTGTGTTTGTATTTCCCCGACGGCTGGACGTAATGGGAAGCTACGGAGTGGCAACGTGCGATCTAGGTGGTATCAGGGCAGCATGAAACGTTGTCGGAGAATTGACACGGCGAAAATCTTCAGTTTCGGAGTCGTCCTCCGCGATCTCAGGTCCTGACGGTATTGAAGAGGTCTGAGGGGCAAGAGCATATGTACATATGTAGTAGGTTTGTATCCACAATGACATCTGAAGGTGCCGCGGCGAAGTCCCACATGTATGCAACGTGCATTTTCGGTTGATCAAGCCTTTCTTATATAAGGGTCCACTAAAGCAAGAGTTACTCCACCTTGATTGGTGCATGGGGACAACCACACCACTCCTGCCTATGAAAGGGACCTGAGTACCCGGTACCTACCTACCCGGGCAGCTACGTCAGGTAAGGTTCTGGCTTGGTTTCCGAACCGTCTGCCAGTGGCGCCATCCCGTCTTGACACGCACGAAGTTGATGCTGTGTGGAGGCGGTCGAATTCCCTCTCCCTTACGCCTCCTGCCTTTCTCAGTACTTAGTATCACCGAAAAAAGGCGAGCTTTCCCATGTAAGCGTCTCGAGGAGTCGTGGGATCGTCGACTAGTAGTAGGACTGCTAGCGCCGTCACACACTTGGACCGAGGCGCCTTCTCTCTATATCACGTTGCCGAAACCTTGCATCAGCGCGGCGTTCTAGGTTGGATATCGAGCAGCCTGTTCCTTACTTGAGCGTATACAGGCGCTGCTTCCGGCTGACGCGCCGATCGAAGGATCACTCGGTTACCTCTACCATCTCAACTACTCAACGGGGTCGTTCGGGTAACGAGTCGCGATCTCCCTTGTCGAGATGCCCTCTACCGCAACAACGGCGGCCCCATGTTCAGATAGGTACTGGCCAGGCTGGGATTGATCAATCGGGTTGTTAACTTCCGTTTTGAGCGCCGGATGTGGGAGAGCGAAATATTCTGAAGACGTCGCCGCCGCTTGAAGTTGTCTTGTCCCTGTTTCAGGCTACCCTCCGTCATTCGAGGCGCAATGAAGTTTGCTCACGAATTCAAGGAGGCCTTGGGCCGCGAAGGTTCTCTTTCGCGCTGATATGTTTGCATGCTTGCCTCTGCTAACACTTGCTTGCAGGATATCCCGCTCATTGGATCGATTCAGCCATCCCGTACAGCCAGCTGAAAAAGTGTCTTAAGAAGGTCCAGCAGGAACTTCGTGGTCTGGGCCTAGAGCCCGAGACCTTGCAACAGCTCCTTGCGGCCCATGCTGTCTCTGCCGAGGGTGATACTGTGCCCGTGGCTAAATACAACCTCGACGGTAATTGTCATCCTGCGTCGTTTCCGCTGACCCGGCATGGTATCTCTGACATTGATTTATTTAGCCAGCGGGTCTCACATGCTACGTCCACGGCTCTCTTTTTTCGTTCAGCTTAAAGATGGTGTGGTCGTTGATGCCGCTCTGTCGCCAGCCTCACGGGCTTTTCTTCAAAAGTTCGCCGCTGCTCGAGGCACTTTTCCAAGCGTTGCACAGGGCCTTGGCGTGCAGCCTGGCACTAACCTCAGCGATCATGGACTCAACGAGCCCTCCTCCATGGTTAATGCGTACCTGAACAAATGCTCGTTGGCTTCAGCCCAACCTGGGGACACTGGTGGCCAGCCGCATCGAGTGGAGGTGCCCTTAGTCTTCGACAGCGAGTTCTTTGACATATTGCAGAACGATGTGACCGGCTTGGATGCTCTCCAGCGTCAGGAGCAGAGAATTATGAAGGCAGATATTACCGATTTGGGGAGGGACATCTCGACGGTGACGAGACCGTCGAGGTTTGCCAAGACCGATCTGTCGCGGTGGCGGGAGCTCTTTGAGCTCTATGTCCACGCGCAGGTCTTCTTTTCAACGCAGGAACGCGAACATGGTCCTCGCAGGAGTGGAAAGGCTTTAAAACAGCTGGTTTGGTTCCAGAAGGAGATCAACGACCGAAAGCTAGCAGAACATTTCAAGTTGTCCGCAAGCCGGGATGCATATTCGAGATTTCTGAAGCTGAACGCGACGCTGTTGCAAAACCTTAAGTTTCAGGAGATCAATCAGACCGCTATAACCAAGATTTTGAAGAGTAACTAAAATCCGATTCCTCCCCTTCAAGCGTATCGCCGCCGCGGGATAACATTTGTTAACCATATCTGCAGAATTTGACAAGCGTACATCACTGGGAGTCTCTAGGACATTCCCGACAGTCATCAACTCTCGCGCTTTCATTGCCGAAAGCGTGGCCAAGGATATCTGCGCCGTCGTAACCCAGGAGCTTATCACCGTTGTTCCGCGATTCGAAGATTATATGTGCCCAATTTGCCTTAGCATTGCCTGGCTCCCAGTTCGTCTTGCTTGCCATCACGTTTTCTGCGTCCGATGTATAATAAAAATGCAGCGGGAGCTTAAAAGGCAATGTCCCCTTTGCAGGGAGGGCGTAGTCCTAGAAGCAGATTTAAGTAAGTGTCTTGCAATCCTCTATCCTATCGAGAATGCTGAGCAGAGCTTCTCAGGCAACCTTGATCGGGACCTTGAGAAATTTTTGCGGAGGTATTTTCGTAAAGAAACGAGCGAAAAGCAGAGGGCGAACGAGATTGAACGCGGTATCGAACTCTACGGGGAAGCATACGAGCATTCATCCTGTACTGTGATGTAGCCTCTTTTACCATGTACATATGGAAGCAGCCGAGAATGCAAACTGAAGCTTGTGACAGGAAGTTCTTTGCGCTCTTTTGAGGGGTACCTGAATTAGATACACCTGGGGGACAACCATGTCGGTCTGTACCGGGCGAAAGAGTGATACACCAACACAGAACGACCACATCCTACCCTAAAGCGAGCACATGATGTGGACCAGTCACCAGCCATCAATGGCAGTGCCTAGACAAGCTGTGGCGTTCTGATGGCCCCTTCAATTTTCTACCGTCGACTCCTGAGCTGCAACGTCTAGAGCTCCCACGAACACCGACTTCAATTGATCAGTTTCCTCGAGTCCCACACTTATCCGTATCAGGTCGGGGTCGACTCCGAGGCTTGCAGCCCAATCCAGTTCTTGATAGTGCGCAAGCAACACATATGGGGAAGTTAAGGTGAAATTCGTTCCTAGGCTGGGGCCTTTTGCAGTTTCGAGCGCGTCGTAGAAGGCCATGGCTTGAGCTTTGCGGTGGAACGTAACTGACAGGAGCCCGCCATAACCACCGGTCGTTAGCCTGCAAGCATCATAATTCTTCCTAGAATCGTTGTACTTCGGGTAATAGATTTGCTTCACAAGGGGATTATAGTGAAGCACATCACAAATGGCTTCTGCGTTGGCGTTGATACGCTCGATCCTGGCCGCAAAATCTCGGCTATTTCTCTCCATGAATATAGCGTCTTCGCACCAGTATGTATCCTCGTACAAGGCGTCTGCCGCGGACTTCAGAAGAGAATAATAGCGGCCTTCCGGGTTCAGGACTGCGCTGCCGCCCATGACATTGCAATCACCAGAGAATATCTTGGTGAGACTGCTAACGACGATGTCGGCATACTGGAGCACGTTGATGTTGGCGAAGGTCCCAATAGTCTCATCCACAACCAAGGCAAAATTATACCGGTCTGCCAAAGAGCGGATGCGGGCAAGGTCAGGACAGGTTAGCAACGGGTTGCCTGGAAACTCGCAAAACAGCCCGAGAAACCTCTCACCAGCCTCCAGGCGGCGCTCCAGATCGTCAAGCTCCCCGTCAGAAGCGTGGCCGTAGAAGATACATCCGGGGCCGAACTTCTGGAGGATCTTGAGGCTGTCAACGTAGGGAAAGCCAAAGTTGATGCTCTGCAAGTTGCCCCTTGCAGCCAAGAGAGTGCGGTGAGCATTGAAGACCGCATTCATGCCGCATGGGTACAAGTAGATGTCACCTTCCTCAAGACTCTTGACCCCCCTAGAGCTGATCTCCTTCTCGGGAAGGGGGCCCGCAGCCACGTCAACGTCAGCCGTAAGAGTGCCAGCGATTCTCCTCCGGATAGCTGATTTAGCTCGTTCAACGAACGAGATATCCAGGTTTCTGCCAAATCTCTCTTCAAGGAAACGGTATGTCTCATCGGCATCACTTCGAGGAACCCCCGGCGCGGAGTCACGCGGCTCATCCGGTTGTGTAGACGGCCATGCTGCACTGTCATCAACTGAGAGAGGGCGTCGATAACGTCTTGGGCCGCGGCAAAACTTGTGTTTCGCCTGTGACTCGGCCTCGTCGTCCAGCACCAGGAGGCCGTCCTTGAGCAGACCACTGCAGAACTCAGCACGTCGGCTGGAGACACCGTCACCGGTGTGTTGCCAATATTGCTTTGCGTAACTGAAGGCACCCGAGGAAAAGAGAACAGCCGAGATAGCGGGGCATATCGACAGCAAGGGCACAGCTGCGGGCTTAGACCTGTCCAGGGTCAGGTGAATTGTGTGCAAGCCGTCCAGCAAAGCTGGCGGTGCGCGCGCCTTGATGAATGCTGCACAGCGAAGCGCTGCCTGGCGGCTTGGGAATAGCATGGCCTCTTGGCCGGGCTGGCCATGCTGTCTAGCCAACTCCTGGGCGAGGCCGGAGATGGTCCTGTGGATAAAGAACCTGAAATGCGGAGTCAGCCCGTGAGCAAAGAGGAATAACCTGTTCGGTTCGGTCGAGACAGGCAGGAGTCACACTACTCACCTAGGATAGCCGGTTGTCATACGCTCCATGACCCATTGCTCGCCCTCCTCGTAGCCCACGTTTGCCCGCCATGTCGGCAGCGACACACTCACGGCCTAAAAAGGAGTCAACACCAAGTGTCAGTCGCTGCCATACCTCATCTCGAGGCTGCTTTCCCTGCGCAATCGCTGCATATCTATCCACTGACGCCTGCGGGTGTAAATAGGGCAGAATTAGCCTGAAACTCACATGTGCTGTGTCTGCCGGTATAGATTCGCCCAGCTCAAAGGTCGGCATCTCAGCAGATTTGACGAGCCGGTCGGAAGCAAGAGCCCAAGACGGCAGGAGGACGTACGGGGGATTACCACACGAAGTGGTCCTTGACTTCGCCTAAAGTGCCGCACGAATTGAATAAGGTGTGCATATACCGTAGGATGACCTAGGTGCGTTGATATAAAGTTTTGGGGGCTTAGGAGGTTTGCCCTCAAGGAGGTACCCGAATACTTTGCCTTGGACGGACTACTACGTATTGAGACGGGTACTCGCTGCCCAACAAAAGTATATTCTGGGTTCCCCGATCACCACTACTAGCCAGCATCTATCTACCTACCTAGGCACTTTACATATGGGTGGGGTTACGGTTTTGAAAGTTTGCTTGGATTGATCAAGCAATGAGTCAGTGAAAGTTTGTGGTATCCGGGCCTGCCGACAGCGGAGGCAGAATTTTCGAGCCCCTAGCCTAAGGTTAAGATACCTGGTAGGTAACTACTAGGTACTGAAATAGGTAGGTACATGTACACTATGGGCTAGTCATTGAGTCTCCATCTTATTTAGGTACCTAGGTAGGGTAATAAGTTAAAGTTCATGCATGTAACCGATGTACGAGGACTGCCAGGCTGCCCACCGTGTTGCAGTAGCCGACACCCGTTTCTATGAATATGCAGACTTAAATCAATGCAATACTCGTGCGATATCATGGACAAGACCATTTTTGAAATGGTAAGATCGGTCTGAAGAACGCCCTGATGGCTGGTTCGCCCCTTTCTAGAACACGCCTATTGGACTTATGTTCGTAAACACATTCTCCCTCAAGTTCCTACGGATAGCTGTCACGTCAAAGGCCAAGGCCATGGCCATGTGCACATATGGGCCCCCCTGACCAGAGATGTTGTCCTGCTGCATGACGAAAAGGGACTTCACCTAAATTACAGATATGCTTAGAGCCGAGCGTGGAATCTCGCCAGCTGCTATCGGGAAGAATGCCGTCGACGCCAGTTGACAGAAGGAATAAGGGTCAGCCGACGCAACTCTGGAGCACGCCTCGAGCCCTGGAGCTCTACTAGTAAGAGCTTCCGCCTCTGCCACCACCAACACAGCTGATGCTGTCGCTAGGTGCGATGCTGTCCACATCTTCTTCCCAGCCTGCATGGCTACTACCGGCCACGTCGCTCGGCGGCAATGGCACGTTGCGCGCCGATATGTGGCTCCTTGTTCCGCTGGTGGCCCGGCTTGGTGTGACGTGGGTGGGGTAGCGCACTGGGTTATTCATACTCGCCGCACTCGCTACACTGTTCATCTGGGACCGTGGCGTCATCTGCGCCGGTTCCTGCCAGGGGGGAGCCCGAATCGTGCTGGCGGTCTTATGGCTCCTTGCAGAGACATAACTCTCATGCTCATGTGCGTCGCACGCCGTGCCATGTCGCGTGGACACCAGGCCCCTTGACGGAGGTGGCACATCTGCCAATCTTGAGGAACCGCTGTGGCTCCTGTGCTCCACATCGGAGAGCATTAAAGGCTTCTGGATCGCTGTCGCCTCGCTGCGGGCGCGGACACTGGGTGCCGCAGCCGCACGCGAGCGAGGGAAATGGCTGCTCCGCCCATCATCGATGCCGTCTTCCGTGCAGCAGGGAGAAGGCCCCTTGCGACTGTAGCGAGCACTGCCCGTCAGAGTGCGCGGCCCAGGGTCCACTGCCCGCGCTCTCTCCTCCGGGTAGTACACCTCTTCGACGGTGCGGTCGACCTCTACATGACTGCTGGGATGACCGGAAAAGGGCTCTGGAAAGGTCGCTCTCCTTCGAAACGCCGGCTGATCGAAGTCCTGACGGGGCGCATTTGCGCGGTCTTTCTTAACTATACTGTAGGTCAAAGCCGCGCCGGCCGCAGCGCCGGCCGCGACACCTAGCAAGGTACTGATTACTGTACCTGTGCTTGGCATGGAAGGACTATGAAGTGGCGACGCCGCCGGGATCAAACTGGTGGTTGAACGGGTGGAAGTGACAGTTCGGCGCAGTGCAGGGCGGTTGTTGCCATCCGGGAACCGGTCCGAACGCTCTGCTACAGCCAAGCGGGGCATATCATGAATAGACTGGGCCGAGGATGTGGTAGCCACGTCATAGTCCCAGTCGATGATGCGGCTGGCCTCGTCATGTGTCGGCCGAGTTCTCCCCGTGGTCGAACCGCTGAAGTGTGAGGGATAATCGGAGGAGGGTACGTATATCACTTCCATCATGTTGCCGTCAAAATCGGTGACTCGAGCCCGTCTCTGGCCCAGCTTTGGGTTGTCGGCCATGTCCGCCGTCCGATCGGGCGATGATGGTTGGTTTAGAAGACGAGTGCCAGAGCTGTTTGCAGCAGGATCGATTGCTAGGGGAGACCCTGCTCTCGAGGCGAAAGCCAGAAACTGGCCGACAGCTTCCTGTGAGTGCACGGTGAGGACGATGCGTGATATCTTGAGTGGGCGACGGTCGGACGGGTTGATCTGCCGAAGCTGGAAAACAGGCGGATGAGGGAGGGTCGCTGCGCCGTAGGTCACGGCAACCGGGTCAGAGGCGCAAGACTCCGTCGATGTGTACCGCAAGCCTAGCGGTTGAACGATGGCGGAGTAGAAAGAGGAGGAGGAGGGCAGGTGAGAAACCTCGAGGAAAGGAAGCATCGAGTCCAGTCCAAGTTGACGTGTGTGCGTGTGTGTACGTGTAAGTGGTGGATTTTCAAATGTATGTCTTGTGCGATGATGTGACGGCGAAGTAGCCAGTGTATACAATGGCGGGACGCTTTCGTCGTCTGAGGGAACAGCCCGCATTATATATCTACCTGCCTAGGTAGGTGGTAGCCCTTCACCGAGTGTGGACCAGGATGGTGGTCAAGCGAGGCCGGCAAGATCTCCTCTTTGGCTTCTGTTGTTCTTGTCCTTCGTCTTCCCGCCTGTCTTTAATTAGTAGGTCAACCTAGTGCGCGCATCTGTACCTTGTTGTGCTAGGGAGCACTAGATCCCATGTGCCAGCACATCTGGCGAATGTGCATGCAAGCACGCCCGACTTAACGCCCGGAAGTATCCGATAGGCTATGACTGATCTCTTAGCTCTGGTGGAACGCAGTCTGCTTTTGGGAGATGGGGGCCCAATCCGATGGTGGAGACAAGCGCGTGGCGTCCGTTATTATTTAACCCACTGTGCAGGCCGTCAGGCGCATGGGGTATATTACCTATAAGAATACACGAAGCCAGAGCTTCCTATATTGCTGAAGAGAAATGTGATTGATTCACTTCTCTTCCCTGTAGTTGATCGAGCCAGCTAGAAGACGAAGTATCTTTGACTTAACTTGGTAGCTGGACAGGTAGTAGAACGCTTGGATATTCCTCATGACGGCACGGCCTCCTACAATGTTAGGGAGCCACTTGTGAGGCGGAGCCACACGCAGACTCCTCAGGAGAGGATACGTGGTCTGTGGTGTACGTGCTAAAAGAGCTAACCGACGTCGTTTGACAGCTGCCACGTCAAGAAACGTGCCCACTTGACCTCACCTATAAACTTGCGGACCCGCCAGGCCTGCCTTACCATCAAACAGGGAGTTGCCACGACCAGATAGGTTGGCTCTTGTACAATCCTACGGGCGGCGGCTTCGCAATACAGTATCGAAGAAAAAGAGCAGGGCGGCCTTGATAGGCACAAGCTCACCACACGCGCCACTTCACGCCCTACTCGGGCAGCCGTCAACTGGACGAGCACTATCTGGCTGCCTCCTTCGCTAGCCTATGATGATTGACCGTGGCTTGATTTCATGCCGACGCCTAGGAAAGGGAGCGCGAAGGGTATGGAAGAGTCTCGTATAATGGACTTGGCAAGAAACCTAATACGAGAGACGGAAAAAGGAGAGCAGACGAGGAGGGAGGACGAGGAAGGAGAAAGGAAGGACGCATTCCTTTGCACACAGCACAGTATCCTCCAGGTAAGTTGACACATGACATTGCGACAAAGTGACATTATGCCGGATGGTAAGCACCATTGCGCTGGGACTTCTAGTTTCTGCCGCTTCCTCCTCTGACCTGACAATACCTCCCTGTGCCGCTAGCAAAGCCCAACGCATCCAACTAAGTCGACCATTACACCAGTATCGTGGGTGGTCTCTCCAGGTGCTCGACAGGGAAGGGATTCCCTGTTACTGCGATCAAGTGACTGGGGACAAACAAGCCCCCCAGGACCCTGAACCCAGGACAACTGTGTACGCCAGCGGATGTGAATGCTCCGCGAGAAGCGCCAGCAAAACCGGGGAATTGACTGTAGTCGGCTGTAGAAGTGAGTGGCCCTTGGTCTGCAAATAACAACAAGGGAGAGGGGGGGGCTGGATGTGCCACCGCGAGAGAGGAGGAAGTCAATGTAGACCAGGTTGAAGTGGTCTACGGGACACGTTGGAAAAGAGGGAGAGGTACCTTGGATCCCGGTGTTGAACGCTCAATGTTTTGGTTGTAAAAACAGCGACAGCGCACCGCACAGAGGACCCAAGCCGAAAACGCCGGGAAACGCAGTGATCAGCAGCGATGTTGGTATCGCGCTTCCTGCAGAGGGACCCGGTGTTGGATTCATCCTTGAGGAATGGCGCTATTTGCCAAACGCAGACTCTCCTAGAAGACCCCGTGGACAAGCCAAGATACACGCCGGAAAAAAATTCTCACCGCTAGGAACTTGCCCTATCACGGCTAGAGTCGCAGATTTACGGCTGCCGGGGACTAGATGATATCCCAAGAGTCCTCTGCAGCATGACAGAACTTGCTGCAGGCGACGCTGGCCGACAGACTGTAATTGCTGATGGATATTTTCTCGTCCACAAAGCTGTCGGCGAAACTGTCTGGGCCTTTGGCCATTGCCCCGACGAAGACACAGATGCTCTCGTCAGGCTCAAGCGCGTCGATGTACTCCCTTACACGCACCACGGGGGCGTCGAAACTCAACGTGACCTTTCGGCACTTTGGTGGAAGATGATCGGTTATAGGGTTCTGAATGACGCGCAGCAGCTTCTCTTGAGAGTTTGTTGACCGGATGGCGAGTCGGTGCAGCAGCTGTACCATGAGACCAGCGAATCGCTTGAATGTACGAGGTATACGGACAGAAGGTGAGACCTCGATCAGAACGCCTTTGGCAGTGTGTATGTAAATTTGAAGCTTTCCTGCCTTATTGACTGGAGAGTCGAGGAGGGTGAGGAGACACTGAGAGAAATAAGCGTCAGCATGTTGCACGCGGATGGCTTGATCAATTCTGGGAGAGGACCTGATGGGTGATATCAGGCCGCGCGTCGCTAATATCGCGATTCATCTTGCGCATCACCCCTATATGCTCGTCGCTGTTGAGAAGCGAGTACTTCTCCTCGCGTTGCATGCCAACGCGGCCGTTACCACCGTGTGAGGCCTTGTACGTTTCCAGGCTTGCGTTTGATAGGACGACAATGAGCCTCTTCGTGTCTTTGTCAGTCGACGGAATCGGAACATGCTGTTCTGCTACCAACTGCGGTAGCGATGGCGGTGGCAGGGACTGCGTACCTGTTGTCAACATTGTCAGAATCAGGGTGCTTTTCAAACACAGGAATGTCGAGAATATCAGGATGATGGGGCAGCGGCAAAGGATTCGGAGAGAAAGAGAAAGGTGAGACGTCGCAGATAGGTCGGTTGATAGCATTTGGCTGTTAGGGAAAGTGGGTGGTGGCGGTCTCCCACAAGAGAGACGGGCTCTCAGCTCACGCGCCCATACTCATGGTAGATGGGAAGCAAGACATCGAGGCAGGTGCGTGGCCACGGTACAGCGAGTGCGCGGTGCATGGGTCGCCGCACTCTCTGCGACATTGAGGGAGGCAGGGCAGGCAACTTACGCGGGCGCTTTCCAGCTCGGCCCTCTGGCGAAGACATACCGTGCTGCTTGTTTGCGAGCGGAGGCTTGGCACGCGGTGGTGACGATGGCTAGGATCTTGGCGGAAGGAACAGACGCAAAGGCTGGGAGCAAACTGGAGGTGCTACAGGTAGTTACGTTTACCCGTAGACTCCTGGGTTTTTCTACGGAGTAGCCTGTCGTGAGCGCGGAGGAGGAGGAACGAGGAGTGACACCGGGTGATTTGGCCTATGGGAGGAGAAAAGTCTGCGTTATTGGCACTAATAACGAACGGGACTGAGGGGATCCAACTACGCGAGATACCTACCTTAGGTATGTAGCTACCGAGAAATATTCCGCTAAGGGGTCCCGGTTGCCGATGCCGGCGGCGGAATTTCACAGCTTAGTGGTTCCGCCCCTTCTAAAAAGCTACACAGCCTAGAGACAAACAAGGGCAATCATTTAGCAAGGTCTCACACTGCTCACAGATTGCGCAAATCGCCCGTTGGCTTTTTGCAAATAGCAAGGCAGATTTGAAAACTCTCGTTGTCTGTCCTACAGAAGGGGACTAGTTATAGACTGGGTAAATAGGCCACCTCGGTGACAAGACCGCAGCCATGTGCGGCCGCTGTAGATACACCGACTGGGATGCGGCCCCGCGCAGCTCACCAAAGAAATGCGTCCATCCACCACCGGGGAAGAAGGCCACCGGACCGTAGTAGGCACCATACGCCCTGAGCTCGAGAGAAAGGGACGGCAATGTGGAAGAGCGGGCGGCGGCAACGGCGCAGAAGGAAGAGGGGAACGTCGTCATCACAAGCAGCGACTTGAATTGTTCACGGAATGCCCGTGCTCCGTCCTTATGGAGAACGGCACTGCCCTGATCGGCGTTTCACATCAGTCACAGGCTCGGGGCTCTCCGAATCTACTAGCCAACGGGTTGAACGACAGGTGCGTATCCGATCATCAGTCCTGCATACCCTGTCAAAAAGAAATAAGAAAAAAGCTTGTCTTGGTCGGTTCATGCAACACAGGCATCCAGGTACTCTAAAGGGCGGCTAGATGACCGTCTGCACGGGTATCACCCCTGACCCCTTGGACATACCTACATACTTTACCCAACGACCTAGGTAGTATCTTGGTATCTTAGGTGGCCATAATAAGGCAGTCAGCTTTACCTAATCGCCCGGGCGTTGCAACTCTCCGACAACATTCGTTTCGAGCCTTCCGAGGCGCCGGTCACCTTCTGGGAGCCATGGAAGTTGCAGCCACCCTGTTTCAACTCGCCATGTGCTGCCAAGCCTTAACTATAGCTGTCATCTGGTAGTGAGAAGCTTGGCTTTCTCTTACACGTGTGCTAGTGTAGCCCGTTGTGACCGGGGTCCGGCTAAACAAAGCTTCTTTTTCGATCCCTTACCAATGTTACACGCCCCATGACTTCACCCACTCGGCCGCCATGTGTATGAAGAAGACACAGCGCATCGTCCTCGCTACTCGTCACTGTCAGTGGACTCTAGTGCACATCTCCACCCAGAGTCCCTACGACGTAAAGCAGCGTTGGAAGCAAAGCCCAAGCTGGGCGCCTTGATGAGCACAGACCGGTGGCCTTGTATGTCAAAAGCCGTCCGGTCTCTCTTTCATCCCAATTGTAGCTCCGAAATCAGATAAGGTCTGTGCGGAGGGAGGCAGAGGCAGGGCACTGTGCGTTGGTGCGTTGTGGTTTCCTCCTGACAGTGTGCGTCGCTAGGCAATGCTTATCCTAGCCCCCCCTGCTCTGTGACAGGCTTCTCCTCACATACAGTTTCAACGTCCCAATGTGGCCACGGGATCTCCATTTCCAACATCCTGAGAATGGCCTCTCACAATCTTCCGCCTGCGATCGTCATGCCCTGCCCTCCAACATGCCGTCCGGTTGCCAAGAGGATTAAGTAGACCCAGGGCGCCCCTTCTCCCCGTCGAGATGTCCTGCATCTTCATATACTCCCTCATTCCTTTTCCCTTCCACAACTTTGAAAGCCTTTCGCTTCTTGGTCGTTTCACCCACGCTCTCTTTTCTGCTTCTGTTCGGACTTGCCAGTCAAGAGGAGGATCACGTTGACCGTGCATCTGATTAGCCCACCCCTTATCTTGTTGTAATACTGCTCTCATTCTAAGCAGTTGCCGCTCTTTTCTCCCTATTGCCTGCCCACTCGCTTGCTTCTGTTCCTTCGAGGTGGACCTTGCAGCATGGTGTTCCCGAAGCTTCTCAGCGCTGCGGCGCTCATGGCTATCGCTTACGCACAGAACCAGAACAACAATAACAACAATGGCGCCGACTCCACGCAATTGCTTGCCAATGCGATTCAGACAGGGTCCTTCTTCGATGGCTCTCAAGGTCTTGGTGCGGAAGATGGCCAGGCTCTATCTCAGACATCCCAGAACAACTTCATCAACCTCTGTGCCGGCCAGACAATCACCAACGGTCTTCAGATTCTCACTGGCTCCTGCAGCCCTACACGTAAGCACCCCTGATCTATCCCAGCTCGGTCAGCACCAGCAACTAATGTGACATACAGCCCAGGGTTTCATTCCGGCCAAGGACAAGATGATTTCTAGCATCGTCTTGTTCCCTCAGAACGGGCAGACCATCGAGGCCGGGAAGGACTTCAACATCTCTGTCCAGATCAATGGCCTTCAGGCTGGTGCGTTCACCAACGCCGATGCCACCTATTACTCGGCTCCTCAGGCGTTGAATAGTGCTGGCAACGTCATCGGCCACACACACGTGACTGTCCAGGACCTAGGGAACAGCCTTAACCCGAAGACACCGCCCGACCCGACCCAGTTTGCTTTCTTCAAAGGCATCAACGATGCAGGCAATGGCAATGGTCTGCTCCAGGCAGTTGTATCGGGAGGTCTTCCATCTGGCAACTTCCGACTCTGCACGTTGACGTCGGCTGCCAATCACCAGCCGGTTATAATGCCGGTTGCACAGCGTGGCTCTCAAGATGACTGTACTAAGTTCACTGTGAGCGGCAATGACAATACGATTAATGACGCTGCCAATGATGGATCAGGCGGAGAGGCAGCGGCCGCGGCCGCGGCCTCGGCCGTCGCTCTTGGCGCCGGTGCACTTACTACAGGCGCTGCCGCGGCCCAGCAAACTGGCAATGCGAACAATGGTAATGCCAATGCGAACCAGGGCAACGCCAATGCGAACAAGGGTAATGCAGCACAGGGTCAAGGGCAGAATCAGAATGCCAACCAGGGCAAAGGTAATGCCAATGCCGGTCAAGCTTCCGGCGCAAACCAGGCTCAACAACAAGGAAAGGCGCAGCGGCTGGCTAGACTTGCCATCCGGGAGTTTGTGGCTTAAGAGATGGGTTGTGACGGGAGACGTGGGATCGAAAATCATGCAAGCTTGCCACGAACAAGTTCAACTGATTAGCACAACTAGCACACGTGAACCTCTCGGGATCAGGGTTGTCAGATGTACGGGTACGACCCGATGAGTGCTCTACCATCGTACGTCTAAGGGGGAATTAATTGTATATAGACTCACTTTGAACTGTGCGGTCTCTCTGGGAGTTGCGCCCTCGAGCTGGTTCCCTTTTATCTGCATAACATTACCTTTCTGTTTCAACTTCGAATGCTAGGCCAGTGCTTTTTTGGCTTGCCCGGCGCGATTTGACACGGAGTCAAAAGTTTGCGGTCCATACTTAATCCGGTCCTTAATCCGGTCAGCGTCTTTGAAATACTAGTAGGTATTACCTAATGCATCTTCTGTGACTACTAGGCCTGCCTTGACTACCAGCCTGACTCTGCTAGCCCTGTCCAACTAGATTTTCTAGAGTCGCCTGTCTTCCGCTGACGGCAACCCGGTCCCCCCTTATACGATACGCACCCGGTAATTGCCTTTTGGGAAATCAGAGTCAGCAATTCTGTTTCAAAGTCATGACGACGTCTGCGTCCGCTGTCGCACGGCAGGGTTTCCGGGAGCTTCACGGCATAGTGGTTTCGGCCGGCTTGATGCAGAAGACAGTCAAAGTCCGAGTTGGTGGCCAACAGTGGAACAACAAGATCCAGAAAGTGAGTTCTAGGCCAATGATGCAATCATCTCGTGGCCTAGCCCAGACACTCTAACAGACATGACCAGCATTTTCTGAAGCCGAGAACGTACATGGTTCACGATCCCAACTCGTCTCTAAGAGCCGGTGACATTGTTGCAATAAGTCCCGGTTGGAGGACGTCAAAACACACTCGCCATGTGGTTAAACACATAATTGCACCTTTTAGCACACCACTCGAGGAAAGGCCACCCGTGCCGACAGAGACAGAGAGGGTTGCTGTCAGAGAAGCCAAGAGGGTGGCGAAGGCTGAGCGCCGGGCCGCGAGAGTCGAGAGAGATTCAGCGCCAAACAAAGCAGATGGAGAGGTGAAGGTACCAGTCTCTCTGGAGAGTGTTAATGTGTTGAGCACCAGCACAAGTGATGTAGACTGAATGATCTCATCTTGGTCGTAGAGGAGCGAGCAAAAATGAGGGATACAACATGGTCCGGATACCGGGGCGCTCACGGCTTGTTTGTGCGGTGACGCCAATCCATCACCCATCGTGGGAAAGCTCTTCGCTTATGTGGGCGCTGGACACCTACATCACTCTCGCCAAATGTTTGCATTCTTACCCAAAAATAAATGTGGACTAGGACGTCTAACGAGCAATCTGTGTATCATACGCCGTCACAACTTTTGTACACCACCCTTGATAGTCCGAGAAGAGCCCAAATAATTACACACACACGCATATATATGTACATCATCGAGCTCATCATGACTCTACGGGTTATTTTTAGCGTTGAGACAGTTGCGCAGATGAGCTTTTCTGTCGATTTGGCAAGACCGTCGACATCGCTTTGACCAGGGTGGCGGCCGTTGATACCTGTAGAATAGGTTTGTGATCATTTGTGGTGTTCGGCCTAGGCTCCTATGTACAGGAGTGACGCTGGAAACTCCCTTACCCCTTAACATCTTCCTCACAAGCTCTATCCCCCGCGTTCGCCAAACTGTTTCGCCCAGTCCTCGTACTCCTTTAAGCCGGCTTTGCTGACGCTAGGGCGTATGGTCGTCAGACTTGCCATGAAGTCCGACAGCTCAATGGGCCGGATTTCATCCATCTTCATATGAAGCAAAGCCTCACCTAGGGAGCGAAGAGGGCCCATGGCGGCGTCTTTCGCCAGGGCCGTGATATCGGAGCCCGAAAATCCTGTAGCCCATTAGTCGCAAGATCAGAGTAGCCTCGTCAGGAGAACGGAACCCACCGTCAGTCAGCTCGACCAACTGTCCAATATCGGCAGCCGTCAGGTTATGATTCTGCTGGCTTAGCAATTTGCCCAACTGAGTGGCTCTAGTCTCGGCTTCAGGCAGCGGTATATACTGCCGCCTAACAAATCTTCGCCGCGCAGCTTCATCTATCGCCCAGGGGAGATTCGTAGCAGCCAACACTAGGACCCTGTTGGCATCGCCAACGTCTCTGTTACCGCTTTCCCTTCCGGCGGCCGCTCGCTGTAGGTCACTCCACTGAATTAAAAATTCGGTCTTGATCCGTCTTGTCGCCTCGTGCTCTCCAGAACCCGAGCGCTGAGACAGGAGAGAATCTATCTCGTCCACGAATATGATGCTCGGAGCCAGCGCTTTCGCCAAAGCAAAGAGGGCCCTGACTAACTTCTCCGACTCCCCCAGGTACTTGCTAGTCAGACTACTGGCCGAGATTGAGAAGAAGGTTGACTTCGACTCGGTGGCAACAGCCCGGGCCAGCATAGTCTTGCCTGTACCCGGTGGACCAAACAATAGCATGCCACGCGCTGGTTCGCGAAGACCCATGAAGAGGTCAGGCCGCAAGAAGGGGTACACAACCGTCTCCCTCAAGGCACTCTTGGCTATTCGGAGCCCAGCAACATCATCCCAGTGAACCTCGTCCCCTTCCACGACTATCTCATTCAGTATCTGCTTCGCTGCATCTCGATCAACAGCAGCCGGTAGACCTTTTAGTGCTGTGGTCTTTCTCTTCTTCCAGGCAGTCCGCGGCTCCAGCTCATCTTCGCTTAGCGAGACATCGGATTGGTTTAGTGATTCGGTGCTTAAAGAGCCTCTCTTTTGTTCACCGAGCTTTCGTCGTTGGCCGGGTAACCTGGGTTGAGGGATGCGATCTTCGACACTGGATGCCGATGCCGTCCTTTTCAAATCGCCGCTCGTGACTCCAGGCCCGCTCGTTCTACCTCCAACCGCCGCTAGGTGCGGCCGCTGTGTACGAGACGCGAGATTTGGTGTCACTGAATGAAGAGACGAGTTTACCTTGATCGGCACATCCCGAGTATTGTTTAACCCCGCACCCATATTTGGCGTCACATTGGACACTAGTGCGTCTGTAGGACCATTATCCATTAGTGGCTGCGTTCGTGGGCTAGGAGTACCTGTTGACTTCTGTCGTGCTGTCCCCTCGGGCCCTGGCCGAGAAACCGGGGGGGTGCGGCAGCGCAGAGCGTTGAATGCAGCATTCATAGACAAGTCTGGTGTTGTCGAGAGTGTTGTGTGATCAGGAGCACGTTCCGAAGTGGACGAGTCGAGACTCTGCCTTCCCTCTGCTAGACTCCTAGGACGAATGCCCTGATGATCGACCAGCCTTCGTGAGTGACGATCCCACTGTGGCATCCTGCCTTGTCCATCGCTTGGCACCCCGGGAGGAGAAGGTGCAGATGCTACACTCGGTAGCTCGATCCCATTCACGCTTGGTGATCTGTCAGTCAGCTTAAGAGCATTCCAGGCAAGCGAGGCAGCTTTGCTCGCCCCCGGGCCCTCTATGGCTCCCAATGCTGGACGCCGCGTAGTCTTCCCGGATTTATCTCGTGGTGTGCTCGAGCGGAGCGTGGTCCTCATGGTGTGCTTCCCGGGGCTCGGAGACCGCGACGGCTTTATCCCAGATCGAGACACAGAAGAGGCTGGTGATCGCGCCAGCTGGGGGAGAATCCCCGCATCGGAATAAGCATCTCTGCGGCTTCCCACCACGGCCTGTTCTGACGAAGACCGCGTCGACATAGGCGGCCGCGATGCAAGGACAGGCCTTGAGAGTTCTGGGTATGTTATTGCTGGGATGGTCCCTTCACCGATCCAGCCTTTCTCTTGACTCCCTGACTCCCTCGACGTGGAAGGTGTGTCATACGGTCCACTGAGTAATCCCCGGTCAGGGCTAACTTGTTTATCTCGACGAGAGAGTTTCAGGGCTTCGAGGAGATCAATTCGCTCCTTGCACTGTAGTTCAAGTTGCCGTAAACTTTCCAATAGGGCTCCTTCGGTTTCTGATTCGGCCATGTGGTTGGACAAGGCTTTGCTGGCTCTGTGATGGAGAATCCGATCGAGCGCTGATTTCCAGCATCGCATTGCTTCATCCTCGTCGCCCTAGTGGCATGTTATTTGGTAGAAACGCAGCGCATGATGTTTGGGGGGAGTATAGTGGTAGGGTAGGACTTGGGTCTCTGGAGGGAAGGTATCTACCTGGCTTTCATAGTAAACTGCGGTTGAGCAAGTTAAGTAACTCTCATCGTAAGTCTTTTGCAGGAAGGGAACCGCAGATTTATGGCGAGACATGTTGGCATCCCCTGCGAACCTGCCGCATGCTCCACATGGATGCTGCTCGGTGGGAGATGGCTACTATAGCAGGAAGAAATTCGTCGTCAGTGTAAGTGGGAGATACGGAGTTCCGAGTAAAGCAGAAGGCACTTCGCCCCGTAGTCCTTTTGATGCTGGCCTTGGGCCTCTGGATGTGTGACAGGAAGATTGAACATCGCAGCGCGATGACAGGCGGATCTAGGTTGTCGTGTGTGTGGGCGGGCTAGCGCCATGACGTAGGTACTAAACTTCTGGTTCAGCATTCCATGCTAGGTACCTAATGCAATACTTCATACTTTTCTGAGAATATTCTTTGACACTTCTATTATTTCTTGACATATCATATCATATACTCGCCTTCTCGTATTCACACTTCTAGGTCATAACATTTCCCAATTACCTTCAGGTTCAGGTCAACTCAAGTCATACCTTAAGATAACAGTACACGTATCTCGCCAGCTGTCCTGGGGAACATCGCCCGAAAACCTTCTTCGGTAGGGCTCCCCTTACCATTCTGATCCACGTTCTCGTGTTCGGCGACTTCATCCGCGTACACCAGCATATTCTCAATGTGCTCGAAATCGATGCAGAAGCGCTCCGCAGCCTCCTCTGTGACTCTCCTGGCTAGTGACGCATCCTGGAGACGTTTCACGTTCTCCATCGCGTCCATCAACGCGGATGGAAGGAAGTCATCTAGAGTATGCCTTGCTTGCACAAGCGCAGTCGGCTGCAGGACCTCCAGGGATCTGAGTTCAATGGCACTGTCCCTTCCCTCTGTCAAAGGGCCGAGAGCCGAGAACATGAGATCGAGACCGGATTCCGTGCGGAGGAAACGATATTGGCTTTCTCTAATCTTCTGTAGCTCCAGTTCGATCTGGATTTGAAGTTGTTCGCGTCGGTTGTATGTGAAATCGAAGGACTCCATTGCGGTCTGAGCTGCCCGCAAGCAATTGATTAGGAATATGTGTCTCGCAGGAGGCGAGATACCCCGGGACATATTTTCGCAGCCGAGAAGGAACGGGTCAAGTGCATCAGACAATATTGGCTGGAAGTCTATTTCGCGGTTGCTTGATGGAGTGAGTGACGTCTCGTAGGATTTCAGGATCGCCTTCAGTTTCTCCATGGCATCCTGGAGGAATCCGGGCGGGCTAAGGTCCGAGGGGGGGTGCTGGAAGTCCCCCTGGAGAGTTGCAATATGGTCCTTCATCAAGGCGCGGAACTGACGTAGGGCATCTGCCTCGAGACTGCCGAGCGACTGCACCAGGAGCGACGAAGTACTCAGCAGTTTAGCAAAGGTGATGCGATAGAAGTTGAGAAGATTGGCGAGCTTATACGCGAGCGTTGTATCCTCATTCGTCTGAATAACCTGCTCCACCCGTTGCCGTAAGATTCGTATGGCCCCGGACATGTCACGATCGACGAGGTCGTTGAGGGCCTTGACGGCATCGAAGGTAGGAGATCCATCGATGTCATCAGCCAACAGCCGCCAAACTTCATTTTCGCGGCTGGCCTGGAGCCCTCTGATGATTTCACTTCCATCTCCGGAAACGAAGAGCACCTCCAGCGCTTCCCTTTCGCTCACAGTGGCGGAGTGAATCCAGGCAAGCATGTCCCCTGCGTACCGGAGGCTATCGTGCGCCACCAGCTCAATGGGCTTTCTAGAACGATCCGGCGTGCTCATTGCAGACGAGCCGGTCAGGGCAGTGTAATAGGCGTCCGAAAGGACTTGTTCTCTTGCTTCGGCAAAAGTATCGAGACAATTCTGAAACAGGGATGGCCTCTCAGCAAGAGTCCGAAGAGCGCGCCGAATCGACGATCCTATATGCGGATTCTCCAGGTTAAGGCCCTTGAACTCGCGCTGAAGCCAGCGAGACAGCTTTTGGAATGCTAGGTTGATGTTCTTGGAAGTGTACTCCATGATCTCAAGACCCAGGGTTTGGCTTTCAAAGCCCAGCAGGAGCTCGCAATCTCGGACGATCCGTTTGGCCTTGGATAGCACAGCAAAGAAGTTGTCGTCAACGAGGTCAGCTGCTAATCCCAGAATGGCCGCCTCGTCCTGCGAAAGAATGCATTGATAGCGAAAGGTCTGTAGCAGTCGCTCCTTGGCCTCTGCAATACGCTTCCGGGACAGGACGGCCGAGGCGTCCTCGAGGACGACCGACGTGACCTTATGAGCAGAGCTCACTTGACACCTCGCCCGAACATGACCACTGTTTATTCTCTCAAGCGTCGCCCCTATCCTTAGCAATTGCTGTAGCCCAAGTCAGAACAGGGCCACGTCCCAGAACGCAACGGAGAGTGAGAATGGTAGGAAGCGCGGCGTTCTTACCTCAGCGACGCGCCCAAACTCGTCAATGACCAGCCTATTGGTCTCGATAACCTCCTTCTGAAGCCCTAATCGCAGACGCCTCCTGGTTCCTACCTTTGTCCCAATGCCGCGGTCATCCACTAGAGATAAAGCACTGCGAAATTCACCATCGGCATATGACGTAGATAGGACGGTTGATACCTTGGCTAGCAAGGGATTCAGAGTCCTAGACGTTGATGACATTGAAACTACCCGAGGCGATAAGCGGCCGGACCAGAGAGCGTCGATGCCTTGGTCCGGCACCCCGTCTGGAGATGTTGAAGAATCGCGCGTCATTCCGTAATGCTGGTATTGACAGCACTACCAGTACTTGTATGCCGTACTCTCTCGTGGACAGATATTCAACAGTCCCTGTATAATATGATACTTGCCGTTTTTACGGTAATGCTATTATTGTATCAAAAGAAAACCATTTTACTTCATCTAAATCATCTAGTAGTAAAGCTTTCAGAGTAAATCTAAATATGGTTTAAAATAACACTCGTTTATTATCATTTTGTAGACAGTGAGCCTGAGGCTGCCAGCCAGGCAGAAGGTCTCCACTGCGTGCCTGTCTTAAGTCATCTGATAGGCGCCTCAGGTGACGACCTAATCCATCTGACCTCTACTGCATAGTATTTCCGAACCGCTAAGCGCGAACTGACCGCCGCATCGATATCAAGCAGGTACTTGCCTGGTGCGGCTTGTGGAAAGTCGCCTGAAGCGAAATGATATAGGACATTTGGCCATGTTAAAAGCCGCCTCTTCGCCCCTGCTTTTCTCAGCAGCACTGACACCTTAGCGACGCCACGTACGATCGCATTATTTACTACCCACCCCTGACTGCTGCTTCAAGAAACTAGGCTAGCCAGCCGACTGAGATGACATCTCGTGGGGCCCAAGCAATCTGGAAGCGTCTGGAGATCTCCCCTCAACTTTCGATGCAGGCGTTGACTGCACATATCTATGCGACAGCCTGTCCCGACCGGGGTCTGTAATGGCGTCCAATCTCTTCTCCAAACTGGTATCGTCAGGACACCGAGGACCTTTCTATGAGGGGCTGCAGACAAGGAACCACCCCAACGATGTCGAAGACCGCGCTGGTCATGTACTAGACGAGGAAAACCTGAATCATCAGTTTCAGGACAACGACCTTGATCCTCAAACACTTACTGCGGACATAAGTCGCGGCGATTTCCACGTAGGCGACCGCGGACGTACATCGTCTTGGAGGGGCACAATGTTGAGGTGGCCAACGCAAGACGAGGACGGAGATAACGATGTACCAGCTTCGCTGTTGGTAGAACACCACGAGACAGACTTGCCTCCGCAACGAGCGCCAGAGCGAAAGACGCGAGCATCGAGGGCCCGAGCTGTTCCCGGGCCGTCGACGAGACCGCCTCAGAGTCGGTGGGACGCAGCACACTCCCAGCCAATACCACACTCGGAGGAATTCCCGTCGAATATGCTCGGCAGCGGTAGGGCAGTGCCACTTATGGCGAACTTTCTACCTGGGCACGCGCGACAGAAGGCCATGTGGCGATGGGTCAACGTATCGAATCTCGATAACTTCATAAAGGATGTCTATGACTACTACCAAGGAAACGGGCTGGGGTGCATCTTGTTTAACCGGCTGTTACATCTCGTGTAAGATTCCGATGGCGCAGGCCTCTTCCCTGATAAGCGTCCGTTGCTGACAGCACATAGCGAGGTTGTCTTCGTGGCCGTTTTCCTAACGTTCCTCACGCAGTGCATAGATTATGGACGAATTCCTCATAGCAAATCCATGTCACAGGTTTTGGTACCCCAATGTACGAGAAAGATGTCCGGGCTTTGGAACGTGGGCCTTTGGGTCTTCGCCTTCTATTTTATCTGGAAAACGATACAGTTCCTTCTTGACCTGCCTCGGCTCCTCAACGTCAGAGACTTCTATATTTACCTTCTCGAGATACCAGGGCATGATATGCAGACTGTATCTTGGCAGGATATCGTTGTTCGCATTATGGCTCTGAGGGATCATAATCCTAGGACAGCAGCTAATCTGACGAGCGAGCAGCGCAAATGGGTGGGAAGCCAATCCAAAGAAAGACTAGATGCGCACGATATCGCCAATAGGCTGATGAGGCGGGACAACTACCTCATCGCTCTGTTCAACAAGGACATCCTAGATATATCCATACCGCTCCCCTTCGTCCGTGGGCGCCAGCTTCTGTCCCAGACCCTGGAGTGGACTTTGATCTTCAGCATATTGGACTTTGTCTTCGACGATCAGGGTCAAGTGAACCAAGAATTTCTCAGAGCCGACCGCCGAGGGGAACTGAGCCGGAAACTGAGGGCGAGATTCATGTTTGCAGGGTTCATGAATCTCGCGCTAGCGCCTTTTCTGGCCGGATATCTCGTCATTGTCTATTTCCTGACCTACTTCTACGTATGTGAGGAGGAGTCTGCTGCCTTTCCATGAATCTGATCGCTGACACCCCTGCTCGATAGGAATACAGAGAAAACCCTTCGGCGCTTGGCGCCCGCAGTTATACTCCTCTGGCACAGTGGAAATTTCGGGAGTTTAATGAGCTGCCTCATCTCTTTAGGGAGCGCCTCAACATGTCATACCCGTTTGCAACACGTTACATCGACCAATTCCCCAAGGTCAACATAGAGCGCCTTGCTCGCACCGTCGCTTTCATCTCCGGCGCCATCGTCACGGTCCTGGCTATTGCGTCTCTGATTGATCCTGAGATGTTTCTAAGCTTTGAGGTTACACACGATCGGACGGTCCTATTTTATCTCGGGGTCTTCGGGGCCGTGTATGGAACCGCTCGGAACAATATCTCGGCTGACAGCACTGTGTTCGATCCGGAATACGCTCTCAGGCGGGTTATCGAATATACTCACTACAGCCCCGACCACTGGGTGGGCCGGCTACATAGCCCAGATGTGAAGAAGGAGTTCTCAGAGCTATATAAGGTAAAAGTGGTGATTTTTATCGAGGAGATCCTGAGCATCCTGATCACGCCCCTCATCCTATTTACTAGCTTGCCCAAGTCGAGCGACGAGGTTGTCGATTTCTTCCGGGAATTTACCATCCACGTGGACGGGTTGGGGTACGTGTGCTCCTTCGCGGTATTCGACTTTAAGAAAGGGGTTGGGATTTCCAAGCAAACACGCGACAATGGGGACCTTCGTGATGACTATTATTCCACGAAGCATGGAAAAATGGCGGCGTCGTATTACGGATTTTTAGACAACTACGTCATCAACCCGAAGACTGGCATACCCGGGCACCTGCCACCAAGCAGCCGGAATCATTTCCATCCGCCGCCCGCATTTCCCGGACTGAACTCTCCAACGCTGGCAGCGGAGATGCAAGCGCCCCGACTGGGTCGTGGTGAGCAGGCAAGGAGCCGGGCGCCTGGAGGGCTGTCTCAGGCCAACCGTACTCCACGGCCTGCACCGGTCCCGTCGCAACCTTCTCCCATGGCGTCGATCCTCTTGGATCCCCATCACCAGCCTGCAGCGCCGGTTTTTGAGATTAAAAGCACGCCCAGATCTCGCCAAGCACGGGGCGGATACCAGGGTGATAGTCATATCATCGAAGAGTCTGCAGAAGACGCCGCGGATGTGGACAAGATGAAGCACGAGATTGCGGAATCGATACACGAGAGTGGGCATGACCTAGACCAGTCGGCGTGGCAGACGTCCCCGACCAAGCCACTTAGCCGCGACAATAGCAGTGTCGGTTCAGACGAGCCGGATATTGGTGTCTTGGGGTTGATGTACCAGTTCCAGCATCATATGAACCAGAGGACTGGCGCAATTCGATGAACGTGCCCCGTCCTTCTTGGGTTGGTCACCTTGGGAAAACCTCCGCAGCAAGCCTTCATGTTTACTACAGAAGCATTGCCATGCCTTGGGTGTCTTGTTCGTAGGCGTGTTAGTTTATGCTGCGTTTTGGTGCATTGATCGTAACAACTGGCTTCCTGGTAGGTAGTGAGGCACGTTTCTCTACTTCTATAAGTAAATCACCACCTGGACCTCAGTCACCAACTCTGCTGTTCAGCTTAATGTACGAGACGAGTAATCGCCCAAGATGGTCAGTTGGCTTATTACTCGTCAGCAGTATTGGAGCTTCTTCGCAGATTGAAGATATCTACCTATACTTAAATGCTAACTACCTACTTACCTCCGCACTTACGGTCCCTGAATGAATACAGGGAGTGCGCCCTGGTGGTTTGTACAGTACCATTCCTCCGCTTCCATGAACTCAAGACGCGGATGTACATACCATAATGCTCCGTACATTTCTCTACATCATCACAGCTATCCAGCCTTTTGCTGTATCTTGCAAGTCGCTCGGCTGACTAAACGCGTTTGTGACGGACGGTCAGGCAGATATGCCTCAAGGGCGCGCATTTTGCTCTCGTCCGAGTCGGACATACGAGATCATTCTTTCAGCGGATCGGGTTACTTAGGCACGGAGTATATGTCATGAATTGTCGTCGGGGACTCCGCTGTATCTCCGCAGTTGTTATTAGCAATCATCCGTACTATGACAGCGGGAAATTCAAGCTCCGGTACGGAGTACTCTTTCTGTCCGAAGAGTGATGGGAAGTTAACGCGCGTGAGATATTGCCAATCAAAGCTGGCAATACGTTGACTTCATGAACTTCGTACGTACTCGCCCCAGGGTACCTTAACGTGACTGTAAACTCCTCACCATATGCTGGACGAATAGTTATCAGCAGGTGCTGCGACGTCTCAGGGTTACGGGTTTGACACCTAGGTATATTCTTTTTCTTCTCTCCCATCGCCATCACCTGTCAGGCTCCTAATGTGGATTAGAGTATGGACAAGTACGTGCCCACCGCCTGCACTGTGATGAGGTCGGGTGCCAGGTAAGAGCTCTACCTACCTACCTTACATACCTAGGGAGGTACCTCGGTCGGCGCCAAAAGGTTCCGGAGATACCTATCTCTGCTGAGAAGCAGCCCAGCCAACCATGCCCAAGGGTACTTAAGTAAGACATAGGTACCTGTACGGACGAGGTAGGCGACGCAACCAGCGTGAAGCGGGTCACAGTACCGCGGGCGCGAGCTTAACGCAGCCTGACTACCTACCTAGGTACCTATGTATCTTAATCAGCTCCCCCGACCTCCGACCGTAACCCGACCGTCCGTTGCGTTGCGCCTGTCAATTTTTCTGTGACCTCAAGGTGTTATTGTCTACTACGAACCTTTTGCAAAGACACCCATTGCCCTTGTTGCGCATTCAGCGGCATCTCTTCTGTCCAATTCCTCATTTCCTCTTGTCTATCGGAACCCCAATCGACACCACAGGGGATAGACGGCTGAGTCTGGACGTACCCGAGAGCAGCACATCGCCATTTGCCCCCAGATCCGTCATCGACTCGACAACCGAATAACCGTGTCAAGACCGAAGCCCGGCGAATTCAAATTGCGGTTTGCCCAAGTTGCGAAGCCGACGCACAAGCGTACAAAGCTTCCACATCATATTTCTACGGCGGTCGTTCCACATCGCCAATCTGGATCTTCAGGCCAAGCCCTACGGCGAAGCATCTGCCGCTGTGGCCCAGATGGCCCAGCCAAATGCCGAGCCCATCGAGGACTATGAGTTGGTTTCTCCATCAGCCTTTTCTGTCCTTATTGTGAGCCTATCAAGTGCTGATGCCGGTCTTTGATGCAGCTATGAATCGCTTCCCCCCAACTTTTCCCTCCTGCAAAATATGGCCGCCGGTGCTTTTGCCGGGATCGCCGTTTGTCCTTACCGCCTACTTGTCTCGTCTAAACGGCTTGCCTGACGAGATTCCCAGGAACACACTGTCATGTATCCCATCGACGCGATCAAGGTATGGGAACACGGTATTGCTCTATAGCGTCGGACTAAATTAGCTGACTACTGTGTAGACTCGCATGCAGATCCTAAATCCATCTCCCTCCGCGGTCTACAACGGCATGATTCAGGGGACATACCGGATAGCTAGCGGAGAGGGAATCTTAAGTCTGTGGCGTGGTATGTCTAGCGTTGTTGTTGGTGCAGGTAAGACAACTGGTACAACCTCTTTGGGGACGTACGGAATATGCACTAAGCGGATGGCTACAAGGACCTGCGCATGCCGTATACTTCGCCACGTACGAGGCCGTCAAGCACTTGATGGGGGGGAATCAGCCTGGCGTGCACCATCCCCTCGCTGCCGGTTAGTATGAGACTCAGGCTCTTATCGTTGATCCTGGCCTCCCTTGCGGATGAGACCTAACCACAGCCTTTATCTAGCCACCAGCGGTGCTTGTGCAACGATCGCAAGCGACGCGCTTATGAACCCGTTCGATGGTAAGATTTCGGTACCGTGGCCCCTCTTAAGGCATTCTCTAGGCTAATCCTTAACCAGTCATAAAGCAGAGGATGCAGATCAAGAACTCCAGCAAGATGTACCGGTCGATGTTCGACTGCGCCAAGTTTGTGTATCGGACGGAGGGGTTGTCGGCTTTCTATGTCTCTTACCCGACAACTCTCTCCATGACGGTGCCATTCACGGCCCTGCAATTCCTCGCCTACGAATCGATATCGACGACCATGAACCCCACAAAGTCATACGACCCCTTGACGCACTGTTTAGCTGGCGCTGTGGCCGGTGGCTTTGCGGCCGCTCTCACAACTCCTATGGATGTGATTAAGACTATGTTGCAGACACGCGGCACAGCTCAAGATCCTGAGCTGCGGGTGGTGAACAGTTTTACGGCTGGCTGCCGTCTACTATACAGAAGAGAAGGTCTCCGAGGCTTCTTCAAGGGTGTCCGCCCTCGGGTTGTCACCACTATGCCCAGCACTGCGATATGTTGGTCAGCCTATGAAGCTTCTAAGTGAGTGTTCGGGCTGATGAGGACTGATGACCTACGTTGGCGCTGTTGTGCTGACATTGTTATTCCTAGGGCCTATTTCATCCGGCAGAATGACACTGCTTGACGTCGTCGGCTCGAGTCAAGGTGACTCACCTGCGGTAGTCGGTGCGACATCGAGCATCGTGACCTGCAGCCTTTATTTTATGGATAAAACACGTTTCGACGATCTGTTGCATGACCGATTCCTGCCATCGGCAACTCGCTCTGCAAAATCCCACACCCGCGTTGACATGATTGTCGCCGTCTCAAATCGTTGTGCCGTACATGGCTGAGTGTTTCCTGCTCAATATGCTGGCCTTCGAGGATTGATAACCGAAAATGCCGATGGTGTCAGGGAACCATGTGTATATAATCATCATTAGGTGCCTGGAGTGTGTCGGGCTCTAGGGCTCGTTTCTCGGATGGACCGGGCTGGGGCGTTAAGTCATTCTGCGGTGGTTCAAGTTGGGAGCTTGAAATGTACCATACGCCACACTATAAGAGGCTCTCGCGAGCGTCTGTGGAGTGCGCCTCGAATGGTCAGACGCGCCGATTAATTATGCGTCGCAGCATGTCCGTTGCGTATTAGCACCCACAATGTATGCTGGTTCTGACGGTACACACATGGCCCCATCCAGTTCAAGTAAGGTGTATATATCTGCACTGTACTCCGTGAGCACGTGTACCACTCACTGGGCACCTCTTAAGGTAGACTAAACTACGTTACGCGGCCATGGGTATTTGCAATCTAAACAAGAACCTAATGTGTGGGGAAGGAGACCTTGAGCAACTGGTAACCGTTCTGAACCTTCGACTACGAGATAGGGTGCATCAGCTTGGGCAGTCAGTTAGCAGTGGCGGGTTTGCGGCCGCGCAGCTTCATCGAGCCTGAGGATTAGAGCACACCCGATGGTTCTCTTCCTCCGCCGCCAACCCAACAAGAAGGGAAAGAAAAGAGAACGGAGGGAAAAAAAGAGAGGGGAGAAGAGGAACAGACCTCCACAAATGTTTCGCCAGTAGTGACCAAGGCCATCTCTCTGAGACTTGAGATCGCGTCCATATTGCAAAGTACATACATAAGATATCTATACACCTACTGTACCTGGACGCTATTGCGTTTCGTGAGACATTCTCTTGAGATGGAACCGGCGTGATGGTTTAGCCGAGGCCACAACGGCAAGGAGAGCTCTCATCCGCATACTGTTCAACGGCACATGAAGGGCCTTCGACTCCACGCGATCTAGGATATATCTGCTGCCTGATCGCGTGGGATATGTGACAGCTCTCGTAACCATGTAGTATGCGGCTTCCTCCCGTGCTTGGGACGGACAAAGAGGTAGTGCGCACTCCGGAATGGGGACAGCATCTCTAGGTGCTCGAGGCAGGGAAAGCTGGCCAGGAGCACGTAGATGACCAAGGCTACACTTCTCAAAAGCCCGTCGCCTTGTTCGGGTACGCTGTCTCTGTAGTCACATCACTCGAGAGAGCCCAGCAAATTTCGAAGGGCGGCTGTGGTCTCAACATAAGGTCGCGTCCAGGCTAGGGATCCTATCGGCCCGAGCTGTTCTCTACCATATCAGGTGGAGGTAATACGTACATAATGAGAAAGAGCGAATAGAGGTGAGGCACCGTTCCCTGGCGTACTATGGCGGAGAGGGGGAGGGGATTGATTAAGATTCTCTACTAAGTGAGTCAGGACAGTGATCGGTGCGACTGCATCGTCAATCATTCGTTCTATTCAGACTTGCATTGCACAAAGGTAAGTCATGACCGAGAACACCAAAACTCCTACCATGCCCTTAGAAACGCTGACATATGTGGCCATCTAACCACCAAAAGGGAAGCCTCCGCCGGAGCCAAACTTGAACTGGAACTGTTGACCCTGACCGCCCTGTCGAAACATGAAGGGTTGGCCGCCGCCGCCGCTGCCGAACGGGCTGCCTTGGAACGGATTCTGTTGTTCGTGCGAGTTCGGGTCATCACCTCTGTCAAACCTCGCCCTGAGCTCTGGGTCGCTCAGCACTTCATATGCCTCGTTGATTGCTGCCATCTTCTTCTCTGCCACTTCCTTTGTTAGGCCTTGCTTTGCAGCTTTGTCCGGGTGATGTTGCTTTGACAATTTCCTATAGGCTGACTTGATCTGTCTCTCATCGGCGTCGTGTGCGACCCCCAGGACCTTGTAATAATCCTTTGTCTTGCTTCGCTTAAGCGCTATCTGCGCTTTTTGCATCAAAGGATTGACTAGGTCCTGCTTGTCTGGGCGTACCTCGCCGGCGCGCTTCAGGGAAGCAATAGCTTGCTCCAACTCATCGGCTGCCAGCTGCGAGTCTGCTTGGCTTAGCAGACCGTAGAAGGAGTCACTATCGAGCTCGAGAGCTTCCGCGCAATATTCTTTGGCCTTCTTGCTGTTCATCTAGGAGAAATTGCGTTAGAACACTTGACAATGCCTACAGCAATCATACCATGATGGCAGAACATACCTCATAGAACCCCTGACAAGCGAAACCTACGAGTGTCGCGATGAGCTTATTCGGTGCCGCCCCGGGTATCGTTCCATCATCACGCAAAGCCTGAACCTGACTCTTGACATCCTTAATGAGGCCTTGCTCATCCTCAGAAGAGACAAGCATGCGCACAGCTGTCATCGGCTGCTTCTTCTCAAGAGCTCTGATGATATCTCCATGAGCTTTCTCGATCGCTTTCTCTTGCTTCAGGAGCCGCCTGCAGGCCTTGGAGTCCGGATCCGAATGCAAGCACTTGCGTATCTGAGATATCCCATTTTGAAGATCGCCCAAAGCAAAGAAGGTGACAGCTGAGATCGTTATGTGCGGGGTAATATCGCCAGGCTTCATCTGAAGGATGTGGTGCAGGTCGCCCATGCCCTCCTCCACCTCGCCTCGGGCAAAGCGGCAGCGCGACCGCAATTGACGGAGAGAGACTGACCGGCTAGCAATCATGATCGCAATGCCGGCATGATTGATGCAGTCCTCAAAATTGCCGTTCTGCTCGGCAGTCTCAGCCAGGGTGGCGGCACCCTGCGCCTCCATTATCTCATCCATCTCCTTAGAGCCTGGCCCTTTCCTCGCCATCATGAGTTGTTCCCTCGCCCCATCCCAGTCTGCGATCCTCGCCTTCAGCTTTCCTAGCTGGACATGCGCGCCCTCGAAGCCGGGTTTGAGGGCGATGACCTTGTTGAAATCATCGGTGGCCTGTGCTGTTCGGCCCAAAGAGAGGTGCGTGGTCGCGCGTTTGAAATAGGTAAGATAGTCAGAGGGATCTCGGGATAAGGCAGCATCGTAATACACCAGAGCATCACTGGTCTCGCCTCTCGCCAGGTGGCTGTGCGCCGATGATAGTAGGGATGAGATGGGCGTGTCAACGGGAATATCCTGCCCAGAGAGTGCTACAACCACAGGCACCGACGGAGACAAAACACCAGCCGCGAGGACGAACGCCGATAATCGAATCAGCATTATGCCGCAGGCGACGATGCCTTGAAGGCACAAGAGGGGGTTAAGATCAAGCAGGAAGCGTCGTTGAAAAGCCGGGAGAAACGATGCGAGGAAGAGATGGATAATAGACGATCATTTCTTGAAGAGCGGATGGAGTTGGGAACGATCACTGTCTCCACCTTTCATTGAAAGTTGTCCTTTCGCGCCTGGATACTCGGGTGTGGTACCCAGGTACCTAGCTTACTTACGTAATCTCCGCCCTCGAACCCGTACTGCCTTACCTATATCTATCCGTGATGGATGTTTCATTTCATCGATCGGTGGCCATTCAGTCCGTAATATCTCTCCTTAATAGTTAATATCTAGGGAAAATCACAGCACAGTATTCTTCATGGTTATACGAAAGTTGGCCGAGATCCCTAGCGCGGTGCCGTACGGCGTGTTCCGTACCTGCCTTACCTATCTAGGTACCCGGTACCTAGGTACCAGGGTTGGCGATAGCGCTCCGTAGGTTCGTACGTACCTAACTTATGACTCTTAAAACGTGACTGTATCCCGCAGAGGCCGGCGACTCGACGCCTACCTCAGATCCTCAGCACCAGAAAGTCGTGATGTCGTACCTTTCCGAAACAACTGCCATTTTCTCTCCATCAATCGCGCGGCTCGCCGCGTCCGCGGCCAAGGACTGGAGCTACATCGACAGCTGGTTAGCAGTAAAGTTCCACGGTCGCGCCGGGCCGTCCTTTGAGCGCAACCCTGAAACGCTAAAGGCTTTACTGGCATTGGTTACCGTTAATGAGGCAGCCGATGAGGATCGCGATCTCGTTCTTCGCCTCAATGCCATAGCACTGCAGGAGCTGAATGCGGCGACTGATAGAGGTTATGCCGACGAGCCTGTGGACGCGACCAGCGTCGACAGGCGTGCCCCTCAAACGGACATTCTCATCACTCTTGGCAGCGCTCTAACCGGAGAGGGCAAGATTGGCCTAGACACACTGACATCTGTCACTGTTGATGCCGGTCTGGCACATCCCGACCCGGAGGGCATAGGTCGGTGGGTGATTGACTTGCACGCAGAGATGTGCGACTTGGAGCAAGTAACCGAGCGCTTCACCGCCGTCCAGCGGCTCATCGTGTCAGAAGCTGAAAAGCTGGACACCGTCATCCGAGAGCTACAAGGAGATGGCTATCGGCCCTCATCTGATCTGGCCAAGCATAATTTGGATGTGCAGCGGAGGCTCAAATCCATGACGTCTAGGGTTCCTGAAGTGAAGGATAAAGTTTCTGGGGGCGCGAGCTATGTCAGTCAGCCGCAGCACAGGGTTGAGCAAGTCAAGGTTGAGGAAGACGAGTATCTGACGCTGGTCGCTTTGAAGAAGCAGCTTCGAGCTATGGTTGGGGCGTTTGAAGGCCTCCCACCAGATTCGCAGCTGGCGCGGCAGAAGCTTGAAGATCTGCGCGCTGGACTGCGATCAATCACTTGGCGCAGAGACGCTGTGTTCGAGGGCCTAGTGGAGCAAGAGTCGCCATATAAGAGACGCTGATTCAGTCAAAAACGTTGGGTTGTCACATACGAAATGCTATTGTCACCTACTCCCCGTCATTGTTGACCTCGCTTAGCTCTACCAGAGACTGCGCCCCCTAGCCTGCCGAACTGTCTTCCTAGGCCGGACCGAGGCTTGGGTACGGTTGGTGCTGTTGGCGCCTCTTTCACCGGGACAAGAGGTCCTGCGCCAGGCCTCGATACATCTTTCGGCGCCTTGGCATCCAGCTCATCTGCCAGGCGCAATTCTTGCATCCCGAAGGTCGGCCCATCGTCCAGATCACCGCCAGACCGTTGCATTCGCCGGGCCCGTTCCTGCACACTCCGAAACTTTTCCAGCAACTCACCCCATCGTATGATACCGTCCTCTCTCCCCTTGAGCCTGTTCGGCCTGTCAAACGTGGACCCGGTGGGCGCGGCGGCGTTGCTAAGGAGCGCATGGTGAGTGTCCGTGCTAGCATGCTTGGGGCGGGGAGGAGGGGCCTGAGGAGACCGAATTGCGTCGGCGACCAAGGCATGTCGGGAGTGAGGCGTGTGCACGTTACCGGAGGTCACATACGTTCTTGGCGCGATATGTAGGTATCCGATCGAGCTCACACTATTCAGACGGTTTTTCAGGGCTGCGAAGGCCGAAGACTGAGGCAAAAGCATCAGAAGCCCGTAAAGGCATTTGTACAGATGCGGATATTTCTCAGGTTCTAGCAGCTGGAGCCGGAGGTCTGAACGCCGTAAGCAAGAGTAGGCTGGTACAGAAAATCTTCCCGCTGGATAATCACGTACATGTGAAGACTGGCGATTCCAGAAGTTGAACCAGCTTGTCGATTTGTATGAGGATATTAACCGTCATCTCGAGTTCGGCACTGCGTCACAGTTAGCAGCAGTGGCGCGATGACCTGAGTCTCTACTCCATGTGGCACCTAGGAACTACGATATTCACGTACAATATCTGCAGGAGGTTGTAAGCTTGCTCGTAGGCCTGAGCCAGGAGACATAATGAAAACGTGGCGACCGCGTTGTAGCACCACGATCTGAACAGAGCTATAAAGAATGTCTGGCCGTCCTAAAAGGAGACGGACTGTTAGCTTTCCGATTATTAGCAAGGTCATTTGGCCGAGACAGGCCGCACCTTGGTCTCCAAGTTTCGGAGCCTCTTCCGCAGTTCTGCAAGCTCTGGCGCCGTAATCAGATTGTTGTTCAAATTCTGTACCATGATGCTAGCGAACTCGACGTCCTCTTCTTTTTCAATGCAATCAGCCAGGGTCCTGTATATTCGCTCCGCGCTTAGGCTAACACAAAGCTGGCGGATGATGAGGTTGCCACGCATCTCAAGCAGCTTCCTGTCTGTTGAAAAAAGCTGAAGTAGGTTGACCATGAAATTTGAGAAGTAGTCGTCCTCGCTATTCCGGGAGATCTGCGAGAGCAATTGCAAATCCTTGGTCACGACCGCTTCGGCGGGATCCGAGAGAGTCTTGAGAAGGGCTGGAAATGTCCCATCATTGAAAGCAAGCACTTTCCTGGGCGCCTTGCGATGTAGCATGATGAGCCACGTCAGGGCAGCCACCCGCGTAGCCTCGTGATCATTTAGGAACAACAGAGTTAGAGAGTTGACCGCAGCAGCATAATCAAGGTCCACCTGCGGGTGGCCCGAAGGCACAGGTATGGTCGGCGTGGTACGCCTTGACGTGGAAGCGGCGGGCCTGTTCTGTGCCCCAGTCGGACTCGTGGATTCAGATTCCCTCACACTAGAAAGCGAGGCTCTGGTACTCGAGCCGTTATCTTGCCGCTCTCCAAGAACAGGGCCAGGTATCCTCGACGTTGTCTGAGACAAGGAAAGGTCCGGTTCGTCGGAGAGAGAGACAACATAGTCCATGAGAGATGTGTTCACTCTTGCAGCGGCTTGACGGATCGACTCGACTCCAGATGCCATCGCGGGTAGGAGGCGCGCTAGGATCCTGGGGGTAAAGGGGAGGACTTCCTCGGGACATATATCCAGAAATTCAACGATCCACCTCAGGGCTTCCAGCAAGCCATCTTCCTCTGCGTCGCTTGTATAAGCTCCCTGATCTCCTTGTTTGGGGGGGGGGAAAGAATATCTACGTACCTGAATAGGAATTAAGTGCGGTGGTCAAAATTTCCAGGATTGCTCCATAGTTAATTTGTACATCTTGGCCCGGCACCCAATCGTCTTCGCTGTTAAATCCATCCTCGTCGGTGGTGATAGAGTTGGCCTCATCTCCTTCATCGGGGGCAATGCGGACGCTTGCGCTGTCGATTGAATCCTCCCTCTTCCGCTTCCCGTCGCCTTTAGATCTTTTGCTTTCGGTGATTCCTTTCTTGACCCGGGCAATGCGCCTGATCTCGTTAAGGAACTTGTCCAAGCAGCCTTGAGTGGCAACGTGAACATCGCGGTTATTGTCGCTCAAAAATTTCAGCAAGCCGCCGAGGAACTCGGGAAGATACGTGACGAGCTCGAGATCAGGGATGGAGTCGAGAAGGACAATCCATCCAACGAGGAACGTCCGAGTAAAAGGGTTCATCGCGAATATACGCTCCTTTAGGAGAGGGATGAATCGGCTGAGCGAAAAGGCCGTCGGCAGCTCGAGTTGTTGCTGTTCGTCATCACCGTCGTCCTGTGCCTCCTGGCCGTTCCCGGACTTTTGCTCCGGAAGAACCTCCAGGACACTGACATATGTGGCAGCGGATTCGGAGACGATGTCCTTGATAAGACGATCTAGTAGTTCGGCCCCGTTCTTGACGGAGAGTTCGGAATCGGCACCAAGCTAGAGTGTTTCGTGAGAGGGCGGAAGCTAGGAAGCGAAGAGCGAAACATCAACTCCACTCACCTTGCAGAGAGCATCGAATATGTGGTTGAAATATTTTAGTATCTCCCCTTTTGCCACTTTGGCAATGTTGTACATTGCTTCGCAGGCGTAGTACCTGACCCGGGCGTCTTGATCGGTGAAGCAGGCAAGGACCGGAGGGACGATGACCTCGAGGTATTTTGGAAGCTCCTGGTCGCGCGAGATGCAAGCGATGCATAAGCCACGTGCCCAGCAGCGGCATCAACGCGGGGAAAGGGAAGTATGGGGGGATGGACCTACCGGGCCAAGAGCGATCGCAGCGGCCGCCAGTCCTATTAGGCCGCCGTTGCGGGCATGAGGCTGGTGGACAGCGTATGCATATTCGTTGCAAAGCTGGTCTAGGATCGCCTGCACCTTGTCATAGTCCTTGAGGGCTACGAGCTCGCGGATGACCCGTTCAAGCCTTGACAGATTAGAGCGACGTAGAGCCCAAAGGGACGAAGGGCTGGAAAAAGGAGGGCAGCGCTAGCAGTAAGAGAGAACCTACTCGAGAGCCCCGACCTTCCTCTTGTCGTAAAGCTTGTCATTCAAAGCGCGCTGGATATTGGCGTCCATAATCGAGGTGGCTGCAGATATGGAGAAGCAGAGTGGAAAGAATGTCGACCATGCTGTTGGGCCTGAGTTGGGAAGCTGACGGATTGTGATCTGATGCTTAGCCTGCGGAAGACGCAGGAGAATCGAGTTGCGCGCGCCAAGACAAAGCCGGCAATGCGTAGGTCAGGTTCCGGGGCGATGAAATATGTTGCTGCGAATTCTTGAGACCCAAATCCGAGTCCCCAAGGTTAGGGGAGGAGGTTCAGATTCCAGCTCAGTGCTTCGCGTGACGTCGTGAGGCTCCCAGGCGCCGGCGCGTTCGCGTTCGGCTGAACCTACCTAAGTAGTACTTTAATACTGCGCTAAATTACGGAGCACCTTAGCTAGGTACCTCTCTAACTTGATACCTGGAGGTTCTCCATAGATGCTCCGTACACTGCCTGCCGTAATATTAATTTGGTTTCCCTTGTCACCTTGCTAGCACGGACCCGCACGGACTGGGCTAACAGCATGTACCTCGTACACGCATTTCCGTACCTTTGGTAAATGGGGTACCTGCCTCGATTAGGTCGGGCACTCCGAGATGCCGGTGCCGCCCCCGGGAACTCCGCTGGTAGCCCCAAACCCACGTGCACGTTAGTTAGCATTAAGCTGGCTCAGGTATCTAGGTACCCGAAGGTAGGTCGGTAGCCAAAGCCGATAGAGGAATGACTATCAATCAAATAACCTGGCAGTAAGACCGTCTGGAAACTGGCAAGAGTGCGATGAGATCGGCGACAAACGCCCCATTCGTCAAATCCTACACATCAGCTTCGGTCAGAAAAAGATTCCCACTCCCCTCATGATGCGGCTGGGTACGACTTCGTTCCGCAGTCCTCGGCGCCGCCCCTCTGTAGCCAGTACTGGTTCAGACTGCATGATAGCTGCACCAGCTGTCTGGCCAGTTTCTGAAGTCTCCCCACTCCACCGCATCGCCTGGAGGACGACACACCGCAGGTGGTTTTGGTTGGGCAGGACCCTTGCTGATCCTCCTGCCCAACGGTCCATTGCCCACTAGAATGTCCCCTCCGTGCGCCCAGCGACGATGCTCTGGCATCTGCATATGCATATCGATGGCCCCAACAGTCACGACGAGCTGGAGCGATCTGTCGCATGAAATGAAGTGTAACAATAGCAGACTGAAAGTTCGGGCAGCAATCGACTCCTCGAATCCATCGCTCGCTTGCCCCGCGCACCGGCGACAGCAATGATGGGGTGTCCAAGAGAAAAGATCCTCGCGAGACCTTGGGTGCACACAAATGGACAGACCTGAGGAACTGCGCTCCATCACTGTTGCTGGCTGCTTGTCTGGTCTTTCTTGCCACTGTTTTCGTCCTGTTTACCTCCGTGCTGCCCCCTTCTCTCCGCCCCGTTCTCCTTGTTGGCTCGCGCCGCCATGGCTGCACGTCTGGCAAAATCGTCCTCGTCTCCTGTCAGCCAACGGAGGCTAGAGTCAAGCCGATGCCACTGTAGCATACCTTCTCGCCCCTGGCCTTGCGGATCCTGGCGGCCGCGGCTTCATCCATCTTTCCTCTGCCCATATTTCCTTCCTTTCCGTAGGCAAACAGGAAACGCCAACAGGCTCGGTGGGATCGAAGGAGGCCTGGCCGCCGAGCCAACACAGTGAAGTGAGCCGCAAGATTCACGCGGGGTGACACACAGTCAAAAAGCTCTATAACCCCTATATCGTACTAATCTGGCCAGGGCGGTGCCAGTAAGACTAGACGGTTTCCAAGGGGCTGGCTGGTAGAAGGTTTTATATAGGCCGACCCGCAGAGGCAAGTTATCCTGGCCGATAGGATTCCAGCCAATCCTCTCCGACGATGGGCTATAGGGACGCACGAGGGGCTATTCCTCCTGCACCATGGCGTCTTACCTTGAATCTCGGGTCGATGCCCAGAGCTACGATGTCGATGCCTGCCTCAAACTTTGCACTCCTCGTCAGTTGCGCGTCATCCAACTACCACTCTCAGACACGTGAGGAACGTAGTGCCAGCAAGTGGTCCGAGTCGGAGAACAACACTCATGGCATGCATTGAGACACGAAGCTCCAGCGCAGGTGAGTTCATCTAGGCGAGCAGTGCATACCGATATACAACAGTACAAACACAGATGCATTACTTAAGCTGGGAGGGGTGACATTTATTGTAACAAGACGACTCCAGTAAGTTAATTCCCCGGGGCATCAGCCCTCGCATCTGCGCCAGCTCCGTCCAAGCCTCCGCCAACTCGCAGTCCTACGAAGGAGATATGACGAGGCTGCTAGATTCCCAGTCTTGAGTACCAGCACGGAAGTGGCATGCAATATTTATCGTAGCCCCTGTTGCAGAAGAAAGCCACTCATGTCAGATGCCCAGTCTGACGAAGAGCACACTGGATTCATGCATGTACTCGCGGGACAGCTTAGAGTGCCGGAAAACTGCAGCTGCTGATTTACAAGTCCGGTCGCCTGGGACGCGATGAGAGCGGAGGGTGGCTTTGAATCGAGACGGAAACATGCTAATGAGCGTGAAGATGGTCTCCACTGCTTACCATGGCTTTCTGGCATTTGGCCAGGATTGCCGCCTGCCGTGAGACATCTGCCAACCGCCCGATCACCTGCTTGTTTCCATCTACGAAGCCGTATAGCGCATACGGTATGTCGACGTCATCACAGAACTCCTGAACCAACTTCTGGGCTCGCCTGAGGTTGTGCCTCGGCATCCGAGGATACAGGTGGTGGATGGCCTGGAACTGCAAGCCGCCGTGGAAGAAATCTAGCCACTGTGGACAGTCGACGTCCATAGTAGTACGCAACATCTTTTGCGGGAAGCACTCATCCGGACCAAGGTCCGCGGTGCTCATCGCAAAGTGTGACAGGGTGATTTGCACATGGACCGGCATGGTAACGATGTGACTAACCATGACGAACACGAAGCGTGCCCAGTTCGAATCGATTGTCTTGTAGACAATGCCGTAGCCAAACCATGTCCAGAAGAAGATTTGGCCAGCGATCTCGAGCCAACGATGCCAGGCGGCGGGGCCCTTTCTCGGGCCTAGACCCAGGAGGAGGTACTCCCACGAGAGCCGATAGAGATTAAAACGGCCGAAGGTTAGGATAGGATAATAGCTCCAGGACTGGATTGAGAGGAAGAACTTCGCAAAAGCGTCATATTCCATCACCCGCTCATAGTAGGAGGAGCGCAGGGACTGTAACAATCGGTGTGAGACAGCAAAGAGCGGCATGTGCTCAATGTCGGGGTCGTGCTCAGGGGAGTTGGTCACGATGTGGTGGACATTGTGATTCCTTTTCCACCAGCCCATGGACAAGCCGCCGAGGAAGTCGGCTATAATAATACCAATGACCGAGTCGACCTGGAAATTATGGGTGACGCCCATATGGCCCAAGTCGTGGGCTGAGAAGACTAGTTGGTGCCAAAAGCAGCCCAAAAAGAAGCCACTGACTGCGTACCACCGCCATCGCAGGAAGAGGAGCATCAGGCAGAACAGAAGGGTGTAGCGTGTTAATTCGATGGCATAGGCGCCATAGTTGCAGTCGAAGAGGCCCTCGGCCTCCAATCGCCTTTGTAGAAGGCGGTATTTTTTAGCAATCGAGTCCTGAGTCCCGAAATCTAAGGCTGGGTACTTGTCGCGATCCAGACGGATCTCCTCCCTTGTCTTCGCATCTAAATGAGCCATCCCGTCATGTGGCCCGTCGATGTCGTCGACGGACGAGACTGGGGACACCGGCCGTGCCCCACTACGATTCCTCAGCTCAGTCGCGCCTGTGTTATCAGTCTCGACGTCGAACACAGGCGAAGGCGACCGGGAGCTCGTGTAGTTAGATGCGGCGGTAACTTCTCCAGGGCCATCGGAGGCGTCATCTTTATCGCAGAGTGGTCGAAACACGCCGCCCTGGATCGGCGGGAGGAAGTTTTTCCAGGGGCCTTGTATGGTGCCTATGCGATATCTGCTCATCATCTCCAAAGCTTCGGGGGAATGCAGCCTGAAAAGGAACGGGTCAGCTAGCCGTCCAGAGGCACATTGGGCAAATACGATCTATAATGTCTACGGGAGAGGGGAAAGGCCGTACGCAGTAACTTCGTCGGTAGCATCACGGCCGACCATATGCATTATGGCCTTGTCGCCGCCAGGGTGATACCTCAGCCAGCCATCAACCTTCAAGACGTGCCCGCCGACGATGACAATGGAGCGCCCTTGAGCAATAAGAGCCTCGACCTGCCTGGCCGACAACACGGGGTATGTCTTGCCCTTGTTCATCTTTTCTCCGGCCCGTACGGCTGCGTCTTCGCGTCAGCCAGCTTGTCGATTGTGTGTGTGATGCAGCTGCAAAGGGCGGGAGAGGGGGTAAAGGAGTCCTTGTCTTGCGGCAAATATCCTCGCCGCCTCCCTGATGGCCTCATGTAAGACCCAGACGACTGTTACGGAGAGCTTAAATAGAAACGAACGTGTAGAGTTCTCCGAGAAAGAATGGCAACTTAAGGGACTTGACAAAGGTAAAAAGGTACCTAGATAGGTAGCTCACCGCCGCAGGTACCGAAAAACCTATGGCGGCAAGTTGGAACGCCCGTTCCTCCGCACACCGTACGTTTTGTCTCCTGAGGTCCAAGTCGATCAATTCCTAACCCCACTATAGCAAAATTCCGATTGGTAGTCCAAGAGATTCGTACCGATAATGCCTAAGGTAGGTACCTCGTCATGATCCACTTTCTCATCGTGGGAGAGTGCATGTATGTACATACATATGCGTACATAGGCTTGATAGGTAGGTAAGGTAGTAATACGAAATATACGGATACAGCTTTACAACCCAGCGCCGCAAAGCCATCAGTTCATAGCCTCAACATCTCCTTCACGAGCTTTGCGCGTCTCAGCCGGGCTGCGCAGACTGCGGAACAGAGATAATTAACCTTTGCACCCAAGGAGGCAGCCTGCTTAGGAGGCATCATACCAACAACACCAATCGTTTCATTCCTCATCTATCAGAAGTATGCTACTATTACATCCGGGGCCCAAGGAGAAGTACACGTGCAGAGACGAGTGCTGGTGTCGATGTGCTATGTACACAGCGGCAGCATCTAGAAGTGAATGGCCTTGGAGTACGTGGCCATAGCGGCCTCCTTGAAAGCCTCCGCTAGCGTGGGATGTGCGTGGCAGGTTCGTGCAATGTCTTCGCTCGAGGCGCCGTACTCCAGAGCCAACGTCCCTTCTGCGATCATCTCGCCCGCATTGGGACCGATAATGTGGACACCCAGCAGGCGATCTGTGTCACGATCCGCGATCATCTTGACGAGACCCTCGGTCTCGAGGTTGGTCTTAGCGCGAGAGTTTGCGCTGAAGGGGAAAGTGCCGACCCTGTAGTTAACTCCGGCAGCCTTCAGGTCCTGCTCACTCTGCCCGACCCAGGCGACTTCAGGGTAGGTGTACATGACGGAGGGAATACAGCCATAGTTGACATGGCCGTAACCCTTCTTCAGGTACTCGACTACGGCGACTGCCTCCTCCTCGGCCTTGTGAGCCAGCATGGGACCGAAGGTAACATCTCCAACGCACCGGATATGGGGCAGCTTGGTACGATACTCCTGGTCAATAATCACGCGGCCGCGCTCGTCGAGCTCGAGGCCAATGTTCTCGAGGCCGAGGCCTTCAGTGTACGGCCGGCGGCCAATGGCGACGAGTACAACGTCAGCCTCGATCTGCAGGCGCGTTAGAAACCTCTTGTCACGTGCAATGAGTCAAGGGAATGCCAGGTTGCAGAACTCACGCTCTCGGGCTTACCGCCCTTTGCCGCATCCAGTTCCAGCTTGATTTTGTCTCCAGACTTGTCGCCGCTGATAACTTTGGTGCCCACTTTGAAGTTTATTCCCTGCTTCTTGAGAATCTTTTGAGCGTTCTTTGCAATCTCCAAGTCCATGCCGGGCCCGCCGATCTGATTGAGAAACTCGACCACGGTCACCTTTGCCCCCAACCTTGACCAAACCGAGCCCATTTCGAGGCCGATAATGCCGCCGCCAATGACGACCATGGACTCCGGTACCTTCTCTAAGGCCAAGGCTCCGGTGCTGCTGACTACCCTCTGCTCATCGACCTCGAGTCCCGGAAACGGAGTAGACTCACTGCCGGTGGCGATGAGGATGTTCTTCCCGATGACGCTCGTCTCACCCCCATCGTTCAGCTGCACCTTAATTTCGTGCTCGTTGACAAATGAGCCGGTACCCTTGATGTATTCCACGCCATTCTTCTTGAAAAGGAACTCGACACCCTTGGTGAGCCCGGTAACGGAGGTATCTTTGGCTTTCATCATCTGCTCGAGGTTGAGCTTGGCTTCGGTGACGTCGATTCCCCGCTGCTTGGTGTCGTGAAGGACCGTATGGTAAAGGTGGGAATTGTTGAGAAGCGATTTCGAGGGAATGCATCCGACGTTGAGGCAAGTTCCGCCGAGAGCACCGCGCTTTTCGATGCAGGTAACCTGGAGATAGGCTGTTGAGCGCAAAGAGCACAAACGAGGAAAGAGTCCAACGACCGCGAAGCACCGCGCGTACCTTCAAACCCTCCTGTCCCGCCTTGATGGCGGCAACGTAGCCTGCAACGCCGCCACCAATAATGACGAGATCCTTCTCTTCTAGAGATAGGTTCACGTCAACTTGCTAGTATATGGATGATAAGCGACGAGGGTGTGGTAGACCAACCAGCTTCTGTAGCATAGGAGCGTCTCCATCTCGACAAAGAGGAGGTTGAGACTGAGGGGAGCCTTTCTATGTATTAACGAGAGTCTACGCCGGCTTAGGAATACGACAAGAGGGTAACAGAGGAGACAGCCGTGGTCCTGAAGCTTTGAGAAGCGCGTCGGCGGCATTGGGGGGCGGTTATAGTGACGACAGCTCCAGTGCCAGCAGACGGAGGGCTGCGAAATTAAAGATACACTTACGATGGTTTTGTGAATGCAGACCGGACACCCGTCCGCGATATTAATCGGCTCGTCAACATTGTGGTATGGGCCCGTTCTGGGGAGGGATTGCCTATGCGTTTGGGAAGAAGCTTGCGAGGGATGAGCTGGACGGTAATGGAGCTTCCGGGAGTTCCAATCGAAGCGACTTTTTTTGCCGAACGTCTGCCAAAAGCATGGTGACTGGAGAGGATACTACTACACTACTGCCGTTGTTTCCGCGGCCTGATATATGGGGCAGCAACGGCCGCCTTCTCCATGCGCCGTTAAATTCCGGTGCCACCGCCTCGTGGCTGACAAAAGGTATTGCCGCCCAGATATCTACGGTACCTAAGATCGCTTACTACCTAGTCTTTACAATCAATCCACCCAAGGTCTGAAAAAAATCTAAGGGAAATTCCTTAACAGAAAGTACCTTTATTAAGAAGCAAATTAGTCGATATGTGGAGTATAAATTGTTAAGAATTTTCCCTTAGATTTTTTTCAGATCTTGCCACCTTATTCTCATGGTAGCCAAGGTGTACTTAATGGGCTATAAGTGTTCCCCGAGTCCTTCACAATTGAGGCAAGTTAACTCTATGCTACGTAAGCCGATGCACCTCTCAAGTGTATGGTTGTCCTGGTACTTCAGAGGTACATATATTCGTACAGACGGCGTCCTTGAAAGCCTCTCAGTCTCTAATCTTGTAGATGGTTCCCAGTCCCGTTAACGGCGGAGGTTATGGAAAAGAAGATCCTCGGCCTCCGTCTTAGCCGGGGGGCATTTGCGCGGACAAGAACCATGACCGGGACGCCATCAAATAGTTGATTATAAGATGTAGAGAGTCAGTCTTAAAGTTAGGTCCGCAAGCTCCTGCTTCTGCCGCAGATCAGCTAGGCGTCGGCTCAGTCTGCGACCAGGGCGGCCCCAAGGACCGCGCCCGCCACCCTGCAAGCCTGTGAGACCCTTTTGCCGTTGCTGCTGCTCCCGACCAGATCTGATTTCCTGACCACTTTCTTCAGGAAGTACTGCAGTCCTCGGCATAGCTCCGGCACATCAGCAACTGCCCGGAACATCCTCTCCACAAGCGCTCCCCTGTGTCCCTCTGCATGTTTCTCTCGCTGCTGAGCCTCGAGCAGCGCGGTGATCAGCATCACCTCGACCAGTACCTTGGCCTTAGACCGCAAATAGACCAAGTTGAGACACTTCAGAATGGCGAGGCTCTGAGAGCCATCCGCGATCAATGATCCGTACAATTTGCCCACGTTGACAAGACGACGCAGATCCAATGCGTCCTCCCCATTATCTTCATCCGCCTCCCCCCCGAAGATCGATTCGCCTAGCCTGTGAAACATCTTCCAAAGGGTATCCTGAAATGCCCATCTAACCTTACGGTCGACACAGAGGCGTCGCGCGATGAGGCTGTAGTAGGGGTTGTGCTGCTGTTCTGCCCCTGCACACTGTATCAACACATTTGCAATCTCCCTCTGCCGATCTTTGTTGAGTCGTAGCTTGACTATCCGGACGTAAGCATCCTCGTAATCGCTGGCGGACATTATAGCAACGAATATAGAGCGCCGTACGTCGGTATTCATCATCTGTTCTCTTGCTATGGCCGCAAGGTCCGCATGGTTGTCGTGTCTATCAGTGGGACCGCCCACCTTCAAGCCGTCGTCGGTGTCATCGGATTCATCCCTCACTGCGTCGCCGTCTTGCTCTTGAGACTGGCTCTGAATGTCATTGGCGTGACCCGCCCACCTCGCACCCACTAACCACCACTTCCCTCGCTTCTCCGCAGCTTCGATATCCTTGAGCCCCATCCGAAGAGGTTCAGTAGCTTTCAATTTCCTCGAACTCAACGATCCCAGAGCCTTTCTCATACGAGTAATATGCTCCGTGATGACGGCTGTGGCACTGGCTCCAGCTTTCATCTTATTGTTTTTTAGGTCGTTGATTGTGTCGATCATGAATTTGGTCCGGACCGAGATGTTCGTCTCGCCAGCTCGGTTCACGGCCGGTCGTATCATTGCGACTATGTCTTTCAAAGCCAGGGGATCATCTTGACGCAGGAGGGGCCCTGACACGCGGAGGATCCGCAGGAGTAGCTCTGCATTAAGCTCCACCAATTCTTCCAGCAAGAAGCGGATGTAATCGAATATCAGGTTGCACCCAATCAGCTGGAAGTTGTAAAACTCGGACATGAACGTAATCAGGTTGGCCGCCTGCTTGGGGACATCCCGCGACTCGGAACTAGCAGCCTTCGCATCGCCGTAGTGATCGTTGAATCGCTCAACACAGCGTTGAACGGCTCGCGCCCCAAAATCCATGCCAACAACCTTGTACACAGCCGTCACAAATCCAGCCGTGAGGATTAGGAGCGTATCCGGCAAACTGGATGTATCACAGATTTGGGCGAGTACAACGTCGACGAGGACGGATGTGACATCTTGCCTTGGGTGATCGCGATAAAGCTTCTCTATCTCGTCGAGAATGGTTATCATGTTCGACTCGGTGAGCCTATTGACCAGGCCTTGAATTTGCCGACGTAAGCGAGCTACGAACTCGGCGTCCGAGCCCTGTTCCTCGCGACGAGCTGGTGGAACGTAGGCGGTGTGAATTGGTGCGGTCGGGGGAGCGACGTACGGATTCTCTCTGGGTCGCTGCCCTTGTTTGGACTCTTCTGTGCCCGTGCCAAAATAGGAGTCGAAATCAGCGGAGCCTCTGTCGTGGTCTTTGTCGTCTGACGTACTTCTACAGAGCACGTCCTCGTAGCTCGTATGCGAGCTCATATCACTGAAATAGGTCCCTTCGTCGCGCTCTACAAGTTCATCAGGAATGCCTTCGGCCCCTAGCTTCCCCGCGGGACCCCTTATGGGCTTCTGCGCTGTCCTGCTCCTCTTCCGAGCAAGCCATTCGTCTGCTTCCACCTTGTTCTTCTTTTTCTCGCTGCGCTCCAGATCGTCGTCAGATCCTTCTCCCAGGTCTCCCAGGACATCGAGCAAGCCCTCATCTCGGAAAGACTTAGGTAGTGATTTCCGCCCTTTCAGACCAAGCTTCCTTTCTAACTCTGCAATTTCCGTGTCGTCTCTGGTAAGCTTTTCGTGTCTCTTCTTGGAAATCACGGCTGCACTCCGAATCTCGTCATCGTCAGAGTCGGTCCTTGGTAGATCTTCATCAGATTCCTCGTCTCGCCGACTCCTCCTGGATCCCGTCACAAGGCGCAAGTGTCCAGTCGTGCGGCCCTCCGCTGAGACTTTCCTCTTCTTCCGTGGACTATGCCCGTCGTCGGCAGTGTGATCAAGATCTGCCCGAGCTGCAGGGTCGGAGCTGCGGCGGACATTACCATCGGCAGTCGTAGGGCCCCGATGCCTCTTCTGTGACCTATCGAAATTGCGATGTTCTTTGCGTAACACAATTTGGGCTTTATGTCGTCCCTGTCTATTTTGCGGCCCTGATGGGCGAACAGTTCATGTCAGTCTCAGTATTTTACTCATGCTCCTGCAAGAGGTCTGACTCCATCTGTTGATCAAGCCTCTCGAATCGTGGAACAACTCACCCGTGTCCCCAATTTCTCTCAGGAGAGTCCCTGGAAGCGAGGGGCCTTTTCGAGCCGGCGACATCTCGCGAGAATAACAAGACGGTCCCTAATGCGTCGAAGCGCTGGAAACGAGCAGCTGGCTGTGGGTGGAGGCGTTATAAAGCGTTAAGGGAGCCGCTTAGCCACCAAGTCCTGCCTCTCAACACTTATTTTTATTTTTTGGTTTTTCTTCTTTTCCGCGTCTGACGTGCCCGCGGGGCGTTAACTGACGTCTGCCGTTGACCCACCAGTGAAGGCACTAAAAACTCAGCCCTGCAGAGACTAAGCTAAGTAGTGTACGTATACCTTGGTAGGCACACCCTAAAAGAACGTCCAGTCGAACGCGGGGCATGCAAAAGGCTCTCAACACCACCTTTGAACACGCAGAACAGCAGAAACGCGAACGCAGGAAAAGCTCACGGGAAAGAACATACCCGAATACACTGCAATCATCTCAGTTATGGCTGCCGGCCCGTTGTCACACGACGAGGTTCGTTGCAGCTTGCACCTATTTCACCTCAGTTTGCTTGATCCCGCTACTCACCATCTTGATAGTTCTTTGCTCGCCTCGGAGAGCTTATCAACTCGCGAAAAGGCGAGGACCACGGCACTGTTCATCTTTCACAGAAGCGACGTGAGTCTGTCTGTCTTGCTTCTTTTCTTGCCTCGCGGCTGTCTCGGCTCACCCCAGCGTCGGCTCCTTATCGGAGTGTTCGCTAGAGGTTACTGCTCTGGTACCCGACGTGGGCCGGGCCATAACCTGAGCCTTGAATACACGCCGGCTAGATGGTCCCCTAGCTGAGTGAATACTAGGGCCGGTTGGGGGACGCTTATGGAGACGCCTACAGGAACAATTACTGACACCGGCGCATCCTAGTGACATATGGCCAGGACAGCAGCATGCCATCCGCTCCAGACGCCCTTGTTGATCTGCGCCTGGATTCTCCGCTTCCCATCATTATACGCGCCACCAACAGTAAATCCAAAGAGAATCGAGACAGGAAGGTGAAGCTGTCGACGGTCGTCTCTCCAGACGCCCTGGATGTCTTCTACGCGCGGTACGCCGAGCTGTGCAAGGGAGCGATGACAGGTCTCAAACCGAGAGACCGGAGTAAAAGGAAGACGAAGGCTAAGAAAAAGAGGGGAGTTGCGATTGCGGGGACGCATAGCACGGTGGTGGCTTAGGGTGATATACGTGGATGTCCTATGGCGAGGAGAGATAGTCGGAACCCGCTTGCGGTCACTTTTTTTTGACAAGAAAATGCTCGCTTGTCCACGACAATTGCTCAAAGTAATCGGGCGTTTCTGCGAGTACAGATAATTTCGGAGGCGATATCCTGCTAAGAGTGCATGTTTACACCATGTTATCTATCCACCACCTCTAATACCCGGTAACCATTAATGCAAGAGCCTAGGATACGACCTCGTGGGAGCATGCTATCCATGAACCCTTCGGTGTGCGACGACTCATCTCCCCACACTATTTTCCTAGGCTCTCCAGGACCTCCCTGGCATGTGTACAGGCCTGGCACTCGCCCCCCTGAGGTCTCCTTTGGTTGCCCACATACATGCTTAGATTCGCAGGGCATCGTGTGTTGGAATCGCAGGTTTGGCAGCTGGCGAGCTTCTTGCGAACCGTCCATTTTGTGCCGCATGCACACCTGTAGAAGTGTATTTCGCACATTATTAGATGTGCTTGGCGTGGACAAGCGGCGTTGGCTGACGCAGGTTACCCTCTCGGGAATCAAGCTCTATCCCTAGTTGGCAGCGCGATGGTGGATGGGACACTGGTGAGCAGAGACATACAAGCTGCGCAGGTCTTTTAGCATTTATTCAACTGACCACCTGAGTCCAAAGAATACAGACCAGCTGGGGCTTTATCTAAACGCCCGAGGGTCTCTGTGACGCGGTAACGAAGCGACGGGATAATGAACTGAACAGCAACACTCACAGACGCAATCAACACGGGCGGCACGGCGCGTCTCAGCAGGCATGACTGAGACGGGCTAGATTGCTCTCTAGCTAAGAGTCAGGGTTCGGAAGGGAATTGGAACGCATACACAGCACGGCGAGACGGCACACCCCTTCGTCAGTGGTAGCTAGCTCGTATGGTGGTACACTTATCTGGTCAGAAGCCCAACTCCCACGCCGAACACGCTTCGGCGAACGAACTTGCCCCAGGGTAACTTGCACGTCGTAATGTGACGTAGCAGACTGTCAGACCGGCGATTACAGATGTCGGCCCGTGATACAGAGACACGCACGGGCTCGCGCCCGCCCAAAGAGAACCGTTCGCCAGGCATAACAAGCGGCGGGCTGGATATCGGTTGAACAGAGGCCATGCTGCACCGTCAAGCACTCCAATGCTCGGGTCAGACCTCACCAAAGGATAACATGCAACCAAGCCTCAACACCACAACCGTCCGGGGAAAACCAGCTGCTTATTTGAGTACATTCTAGATGAAGCCGTCCGATTTTCCCTTTTCCACCATCTGTTCCCTTGATGTAGACCGCACGGCTGCCAAACTCTGCCCAAAATCAACGCATCGTTTATAAGTCGGACGGCTCAGGGAGCGTTGTCGGAGCCTCTGGAAATCATAACACCATGAGCATACAAACTCTGCCCGCAGCCGGACCCGTCCTTAGCTGCAGTAGGAGGTGCTTATAACCTGTAAGTTGTTGGAGACAAGCTAGAGACTCGACCCGTCCGCGCAAGACCACCGCCGCCGCCGGCACGTTCTCAACTGCTTTTTAATTTTGACCGAGAAGAACATACTGCAAATCAGAACCAAAAGGGCGAGGGAAGGCAAGAGGAGTGTACAGAAATCAAGGTTACCCGTCCCACGAGAAGTGTCCCAAACCACGACGAATTGAAGGACTGGGGACCAAGGTGAAGGCGATAGATAACTGGGGGGACCGTGAAAAAAGACCGTATGTTGCCCTTTAGGCGTAGGGTTCGAGGATATCCCAAAACACGCGCACAGCTGGACATTGCTGTTCACATGATCTGGTCCTGGGTCAGGCCGACATGGGGATCGGTGTCCATGCTGTCGCCTCCACCAGGGGTGAGATATTTGACGTAGCTCAGACCAAGAGGCCGGCCGCCGTATTGGTAGCCTTGGAACTTAGCAATGGCGGTATCGGCAGTCTCCGCTGTATCGAAACGGACAACGCCGGTGCCTCGAGACCGGCCGCTGGGTTCATACTGGATCTCGGCCTGCTCGACTTTGCCGATTGTACCAAAAAGCTCGACAAGATCCTCGTTACTCGTAGACCAGGGAAGCTAGATAACTGTCAGCGAGCTTGTTTGAACAGTGGCTTACCAGTAGATCTTGGATCAGGTGCTAGTGGGGTGAGGCTGGGATGGGGTGGAAGAGGAAGCAGCCTCACATTTCGGACATAAATGGTCTCGCTCCTCTCACTACCAGAAGTAGCGAAGTCCGTGAAAGGGTTAGGTGGGACAGAAGCGCCGCCGGAGCCTGACTCGAACCCGGGTCCGCTAGCGGAAGGGCCGCCGGCGGAGTAGCCGCCGCCGCGTCCTCCAAATCCAAAGCCACCGCGGCCGCCGCCAAAGCCACCTCGGGAATATCCTCCGGCGAAGCCTCCTCTACCTCCGGCGAAGCCTCCACGACCACCGTATCCACCAACATTCGAGCCGGCAAAGCGGTCTTCGCGGACCTCAAGAAGACGGCCCTGCCACTCGTACCCGTTGAATTGTTGAATGGCATTGCGAGCGTCGTCCGGGCTCTCGAAGACCACGATGCCAGAACCCTTAGGTCGTCCATCAGGTCCGAGGTGAACGTCCGCTCGGATGACTCCAGCGGTCCGGGCTATATAATCAGCACTCGGTCCGACAACAGCACGGCTCATATAGGATGAAGAAGTCAGCACATACCTGCCTGCCGGAAGAGATCTTTGAGATCCTGCCAGCCAACGGTAAACGGAAGCTGTCGCGATGGTTAGTATAAGAGGCATCACGACAAGAGTCGGGGGATGACAAACGTTTGCTACGTATATTTGCCTGCCACCGCCACCCATGCCAGCATTGTAGCCTCCGCCGAAACCGCCAGGCGCGCCGCCGATTCCACCGCCATAGCCTCCGCGGCCACCTCCAGGTGGGTTGAACCGAGGCTCAGCCTCACGGTCCTGCTCTTGTCAGCCTACTCGCGCACTCGCAAGGCGGGACATAGTGCGCCGCACCTCACGGACGTATACAAGCCGACCCATCAGGTTCTGGTTGCTCAGCGTGGCGACCGCGTTTTGCGCTTGTTCCCTGGTAGCGTATTCCACAATTCTGCCCGAAACGTTAGCACGTCGTGTCTTGGGCCAATAGGGAACAATAAGTGACCTACCCGCATCCCTACAAAGACCCGCGGACGTCGTCCCAACCCGTCAATCCAACAATTCCAATCAAGCAGACCATAAAGAGGGAAACCGGAGGGGAAAGCCAGCCAAGGACTACGTGTAGGCGCCCACCTTCGACATTCCATTCGGAAGCAACAGCACGTCGGCGAAGAGAACCTCTCCAGCTACAAAGCGAAAACCCGTCAGTACGCATCCCGAAAGCGTGTAATGAAGGGCGATTCGCTGCATGGACCCACCCTGCCTCATGAAATCTTTAAGGTGATGCCACTTGACGTCGTATGACAGGTTGCCGACATAGACGCGGCGGTCCTGCTGCGACGTCTCTCGGAGGTTGTTCATCATTTGATCTCGTGCCTGCTGTCGCTCTTCGTAAGACCGGTGAGGTGCCCCGTAACCCGATACCGAACCTCCAGACGCAGCACCCTGCCCTGTCATAGGAGAACGGGACCGTCTGTTGTTTCGTCGATAATCGGGGCTGCGCGACCCACTTCGAGGTGAATACGATCGATGGCGACCGGAGCGACCTGGACTCCGGGAACGGCCGCGACGAGGTGATCGGGACCTCTCACGCTGTCAGCCGTTAGTAAATAGCGCCGTTGCGTATGTCCACTCGCCTAGCGAGCTCAGCCTTTGATGACTTTATGGCCGGTGAAGTGAGCCGACAACTTTTGAGGCTGTTACCGACTGCTGGTCTGGAGACGGCATTTATTGAGGTAGCTTAGATGAGCCACTGCTCATTCTACTCCACCTCAGCAGCGATCTGACATCCGTGTCGGCCAAAAGGGTAGTTTGGACACAATTAGTGCAGTGGATTCCGACGCTCTGGCCGAACCGGAGTCGGCCGGACTCGAACGCCACCCTTGAACCGTGCCTTTGTGCAAGTCGCGCGAGGCTCCCCGACTGTGTGGAAGGTGATGGGCACGATTTGACAGCGCGCTCAAGGGGACAATAGGCAACCGGGGGGGAGGCGGCCAGAGGAAAGGTAGAGAAGGAGATAAGAAAGCAACTTACGGGACGGTAGGTATCGCCTGAATCAGCTAGAGAGGACGTTGGTAAGTCAAGAGGCTCTTCAATAAAAACAGGTGGGGTTCGATGAGGGCGGACACGAGGGTTGTGGGAAAGGTAGGGATGGAACGTGAGGCAGAAATATAGATTTCGTACAGATGTGGCGATTTTGGGGAGGTGAGTGGAAGGTCATGCAGCTTCGAGCGGGGGGCCGGTTTGTTTTTGGAGATGGAGCCGATAGTGGATCAGGGAAGGTGAAATGTCATGCAGGAGGGGAGGGATGGTGGTGCTGTTCCTTCCGATGTATGCATATACGGTAGGTAGGTATTTGGGAGAAGGTAGAGAGGTTTTTTGTAGGGCAAGCTTAGGCCAGGGCTGAGAAGCAGAGCTCGAGGAAGAGGTGCTCTAGAGATCGAGGGCGGAGAGTGAAGGTGATCGATCAGAGGCCAGCGAGTCGGCTCCCCAGGTCAAGGAAGGTACAGCAGTGAGTTACAAGAGCCAGTAACAAGTCGATGAGGATGCTTCTGAAGACGACTTGCGCCCAGGACGGCGGGGCACAAAATGATGATGTCTTCAGAGCGGCACCGGGAACGCCAGACGAAAGAAGAGCGTGTGAGTGAGAAGCTGGATGAGGACGGAGTCGAGACGATATTGTGTGCCGAAGGTTAAGCAAGTGGAGGGAGGCAGAGTGAGTGATAGGGCTCGGTTGGCAGGCAGAAGTATGGATGGAGGTGCGCAGGGAGGTTATGCTCTGCTCACAGGAGGGAGTAGAAGGAAGATGGACCGCTACGAGGCGACAGAGGACAACGGGCATGAAGGAAGAAGCGGAGGAGAGGAGAAACAAAGCGGAACACGGTGCTGCTTCGCAGGCCGGGAGGTTGGAGGGGACGAGGCTGATTGGAAGGACTCACCCATGGCGTATGTAAAGAAGTCCGTTGCTACCAGCTTAGTCGCTCGATGTAGATGGATACCTGAGGTGAGGTATGATGGTGATTGGGGGTGGGAGGGGATTCTGTCCCCCGTTTCTGGGTGACGTCCGGATTGGATGCTCAACGAGCTTGTGAACAACAGTGCGGAACGCGCCTATGTCTCGGCTGTTCTCTCGTTCTCGGTCGCCGCCGTGGGAGGAGAAAAAGGGGGGGTGGTGTGGGAGGAGGGATTGTGTGCGCGTGTGAGGGTGGAAAAGCGGCAGCGAGCCTAAAGCACGCACGACGCACGACGCGGACCGCAAGCACAGACACACAGTGAAGGCGTTGCCGTTGGCGCTGCAAGTCCCGTTGGTTAAGATACCTCAGGTGCTGCAGATGGACTGAGAATCTGAGCCGGCGCCGAAAGTCCCTACGTCAAGGTGAGGTTGGTCAGTACCTAGAAGGTAGATAGGTAGGTAAGCTTAAGGTGAAGTAGAGCCGGCAGGTCCCTCAGAGTCACAGCAAACTCATCGCTTGGTAGAGTAACTTACCTTATGCAAGTACAGAAGGGGATTTCCAAGGCTGCACGAAGCACCTGGGAGTAAAACGGCTCGAGTACAACCTCGAGCTACTAGGATGGACAACGGTACGGGATCCTAAGTAGGTTAGAAAGGTAAGTAGGTAGGTAGGCAAGTAGTTGAAGAGAACGGGATGTATAGTCGCGTACGTGATGAGCGTGACGCGACGTCCAAAAGACTTCGAGCCAGCAGGAGGACGCGCCGTTCACTCCGTCTCTGGATTGTACCGGTCAGAAGAGAGGTATCTCCTGTATCACTCCCCCTCAGAGCAATGTAACACTATGTTACCACCTCAGGTCGGCAGGCCTTGCAGGGCAACAGAGGGTTTGATATCAAAGAGGTGCGCAAGGCGGTGGAGATGGATGGGTGCTGCGTGAGATAAGGTGCAGTGCAGGAAGAGTACAATTGGGGGATAGAATTTTCGTTGAGGCACTCTGCTGGTGGGTACAATGAGTGGGGCTCGCCCCCTCCCTCTGTGCTCCAGGAACGGGGCAACAGCCAGCCAACCAGGGCGGCCACGACGACCCCTCAAGGTACGGCGACCTACTCTATACTCTACAAGCATGTACCCTTCCTTGCTCGGCCGGGGGTGGGGGGAATGGAGGGTGCGGGAGGTACATGATGTGAGGTACTTAAAGTACCTCAGATACGTGAAGGTAGAGGAGCATCTCCCGTCAAGTCACCTTTTATCACTGTACAGTACTATACCTCTGAAGTGTCTGTCTCGCTGCCCTCCGCAACGGCAGGTATCTCTCTGTTCGGCTGGCTGTGAAAGGCTGTGAGAGGCTGTGCAAAATTCAGGTGGCTTCGGGGCTGGTGCCACTGAGCTCAAGTCGTGAAAACTGCAGCCGGGGTCGTACCGTAGGTGGGCAACTTGGTATGAACCTGCAGGAGGGGACGAGGGGACGAGGGGACGCGAAATCTGCCCCACTGCAGGATGAACCAATAGCACGCGCAGGATCCCGAAGCGCTGCTTAGCGTAGATAGGTACCGCATTGTACTGTACAACCCTACCTTCTGTAGGTAGGTGCCCGGCTCTCAACCTACGGAACATCTGGTATACCTCATAGAAAGAATTAAAGCACACCCTTCAACAGATGTACTCATATACTATGTGTCAAGTACTATCATTACGCGATGATTGTTAGTGAGGAGGTACCTAGGTGTATTACTATTATACTGGCGAGACCTAGGTACCTACCTGAGTACTTCGGTACCTTACCTGGATCAGTTCCCGTCCACAACGTGCTTCGAGCCAACTCTGCCAGTGAGGTACCCGAGATCGGCAAACAAGCTGACCTTGGACGAGCCTGTGCATGACCTTGAGAACCGAGGGACGGAGTAACTACACACGATACGGCGAGCAACGGACTCTATGGAGGGTTCCAGGTTGCCGGGCAAGAAGGTGGATTGTGATCATACGGGAATATATAGGTACCTATCTTGAGGACGAGACCCGTACCTCAGCTATGTATCTCACCTCCTACGGCTCCCGGCCGATGACGCGAGCGCACACTTCGAAAGTCAGACGCGGCCAGAGAAGGCTCTGTATCCAGTCGTCAGGATCGGGCTTTGAAGGCTCCTATACACACAGTGGAAGATCGCAAGCAGGGTAGAGGCGAACTGACAGGCCACGCAAGCACCTGGCTCCTAGCACACCTCTTTTGAAATAGGCCAGTCAAGAGCCTCGCACAGCAGCTACTTGAAGAACGGTCGAGTTGGGTGTCTCCCGTCTACCTGGGTTACGTACCAAGCAGACGCACGCAAGGTGTGGCCAGTAACTACCTACCTATGTACCTTGCGCCCAGGCGAGGCGTCCGGACAAAGCTGCACACATTAGTATTGATGGCCTCGTCAGGTAAGCAGTGTTGAAGTAGCTGCCATCGAAGCGGTTCCTTGAGCATGCCGCGACAGCAAGGGAGACCTGTTCTAACGGCTGGAGAGGCGCATTTCGTATAAGACATCTCACTCGTGGTGGTACCGTGCGGCCCGTTGAACGCTGTTATCAGTGGCTTCGACGGTCTCGACGGTCCGGGTTCGCGCTCGGACTGAAACGTCTCTTGTTAGTGTGAAGAGGTTGCAGAAACGGGCTCGGCGGCGCATGCAAGTAAGGTGGTGACGGACCTGCAACTGCGGGCCCCGAGACGTTAGTGCCAGAACCTCATCCCGCACCTTGCATCATGCTACTAACGCACCCAACGGGTACATATGGAGTCAGGGAGGACGGAGTGCAGCCCGCGCAAAGGACTCGGTGCAGGTCGTACTTCCAAGGCTTCGTAGAGCTACGCCGGCGGCTACGTCGAACGATCCCTGGCTCTTGTGTGGTGGCTCTCGCGCTCTGATCGAGGCATGCTTGTGTCGTTTGTGGAAATGGCGGCGATTCATAAGCGGGCTCATCTCGAGATCCCGGTAAGAGCCCGACATCCCATGGCCTTTTTGCGGCACTTTGCCGACTACACGCACATTAAGATCTCGTGGCCTCGGCCTACCTTATGTACACTAGGTAGTCGACGGTGGCCTGCTCGACTTGCCCTTTTTGGCCGAAGCCGGCATGCTCTGGGCTCGTCATGATACCTTGCATCGATATCACCGTATCGGGTACTGGATGTTCTTCAATCAGTCAAGAGCCAATCTCTCTACTTCGTGCTCGTTGTCTCGAGTCTTTGCTACCTAAGCTACGTAACACAAGGATCCTCCTAGCAGGCCCAACGAAGACGGCATGTGCACTACGCCCAAGCCAGTTCCACTGGTTCCTTGACAGGAAATGCGGCAGGACGGAGTCAGCAGGAATCTGATGAATCAGTTTCTGTTCCTTGAGGCCCTCTCCTTCGGACTGTCTGCTCAGTCTGATAGGACGAGCTCTCTGCACATTGAGGTTACCCCACCTCTTGAGGGCAGGACGACAGTGACGGCGACTTGGGCGCACAGCGGAATGCACATCTCATGCCATCCAATCCAAGTCTCCCACTGAACCCGGTGAGAGAAAAAAAAACGCCTCGATGCCGCCGTGGCGCACCCCTCCCCGGCCGGCTTGAGGTCTTCCAGCAATTGTCAATTCCTGAGTCTCTACCTGTTCACGATTCCTTTAACAGGTACTACTCGAACCTCCTCCCCCCGGGGAGAATCCCCTCCTCCAAAAAAAAAAAAAAAAAAAAAAAAGAGAGAAGGAGAGAAGGAAAAAAGAATGTATGCTAAGTATTGTTTCATTGCTCAAGTAGCCATTCACTTCATCACTTCATATTGAACTGTCTTGTACTCTCCGTAGCAGGCGTTGCAACGTTTATCTCTACTCGAAGCGGAGCCTAGAGGGCAAGGCACCGGACGCGGATTATCATGTTGCCGGGAGTTGGCTTCGAGCCAAGTCGAGAGCGCCATCTGATCCGGACCGCCTTGCTAAAGATCATGTAGACAACACGTTTTCCCCTACCGATACTGAAATGTCTGCGGCATCTATCGCAAGTCGCAGGGTCGCCGCCAGCTGCCTAGTCTGCGTCCCACCAGCACGGCCTCAATCCGGCCTCAGAATCTGCCAGACAGCGCGACGCCTCTCTGGTGCTTCATACCGAAGTGTCGCTTCAATTCCCCGACTCCGGGGCTCGCCCTTCGCCGGCCGACCGGTGAACGCGGCTGCTCTCTCGTCCCCGCGCGCCTACCACTCCTATGACCACCCGGCGCCTCCGGGATTTTTTAGCCCTGAGGAAGCGGAGATCCTCGCTGCCGCCTACTCCAGTGTGCCAGAGCTCGGCTTCTCCGCGCAGGCACTTGCGCAGGGTGCTAAGGACGCCGGGTACCTCGACATCAGCACCAATGTGCTCCCGCAGGGTGTCTTTAGTTTGATTCGCTGGCACCTGGTCTCGCAGCGGGAAGCTCTGGCGGCGAGGGCGCAGGATCTATTTGCATCCGAGGACAATGCCCGGCCCCTCGGTGTCGGGCAGAAAGTGGAGCTGCTCACTTGGGAGCGGCTGCTGGGGAATAGGAAGGTGGTACATCGCTGGCAAGAGGTAACGGACGAACGCAGTTTGCGCTGCAGTCATCTAGCTCGCCCTTCAAACAACTTGACTAACAGAGATTGCAGGCTCTGGCTGTCATGGCCCAACCGAGCTATATACCCGCTTCCATGAGGGAGCTGGGGTTCCTAGTGGATGACATCTGGTTTCTAGTGGGCGATGTCTCGGTTGACCCGTCCTGGTACACCAAGCGTGGTTCTCTCTCAGCTATCTACGTCTCTTGCGAGCTGTTCATGACGACAGACAAATCAGATGGCTTCCAAGAGACGCGCAGTTTTCTCCGCCGAAGGCTACGAGAGACACAGGACATCGGAAGTACACTACGATCTGTAGGAGAATGGGTCGGCTTCACTGCCAGCGCGGGTTTTAATGTTTTGAGGAGCAAAGGCTTGAGAGTCTAACTGAGGCTGTGACCGTCTGGTCCGATGCTAGCTAGCCGTACTGGTTTGCATGGATGACGCCATGTACCACCATTGTATATCGTAAAACATATCTGTACAATAGTATCTAAAGCGACAATGATTCTACGACCTAAGACCTGCGTTCCAGATGCTTGCCCGAAAGCTCCAGACACCCTATAACCATCCCGCCAACCAGTGTGCGTAGAGATTCTAGCAGCGGCAGGTGTCCACGGCCGTAGCAAGGACTCAGTTGTTGATCAATGATCGGCCAACAGACGCTGGCGCGGATCCGTCAACCTGCTCAGATGTTAGCGGAATGCAAATCTGTCACCCAGGGCATGTCATGCCTGATAATCTTGACATCCTTATCTAGTTTTGCTCGGCCTTCGATGGCATTTGGCGTAATCATGATGTATTGCCGACCTACGGATCGACGAGCAGCCGAGATCTTTGGGGCGTTAGCAACTCACAGTTTACTGCAGAACACTGAGCGGGCATACCAGCATGTTCGTGCTAATGGCACGGTTGACATTGTCCATGAACACGTCAAACTCATCTAGACAACGTAGGGGCGAGCCCATGGCCTCCCATATGGCAAGGAGGAGACAGATAGAGGAGAAAGACTTTTCGCCCCCGGATAGTGTTTTCGTATTGCGACCGCCCGCACCCTTCCGAGTCTGGTCTGGCTCGACCTGGACTTGGAGGAGATGTTTCTTGTGGTCCAAGAGTAGCTTGCCCCTGAAGCCCCGTTCGCTAAGAAGATAAATGAAATTCGCTCGCGATGTCGCCGAGATGTAGCGCTGGAACTTCCTCCATCTCTCTAGCCGGTTATTGATCGTGATCTTTAGTGCCTGGTTCTCCTTGCGCGTCTGCTCGAGAGCCTTCTGGGACTCCTGGTACGCCTGCTGCGTCACGCGAGCACTATCGAAAACTTGTTCGTCAGTCATGCCGATTCTCCTCTCACGCTCGGCCAAGGATTTGTTGACAGCCTCGAGCTTCTTTTCAACGCTACTGTAGGACTCTCCTTCCCCGATATGGACACGCTCTGGCTCGTGAGCAGCAGCTTGTTCCGTAAATTCCCGTACCTGCTCTGCCTGTCTTTGGCGTCTATGCTCTATCCTGCGCTTTTCATCCTTTCGGATCTCGATTTCGTCACATGCTTGGTTCTTCTCGGTGAGAGCAATTCTGCGCGCATCTTCGCATCTCGCTACCTTGTGTTCCGCCTTGCTGAGTCTGTGTTGGTAATCAGCCATCTCTGTCTTGGCCTTCTGAAGTTCTTTCTTCAGCTCTTGTACACGTTTGTTTTGCTCGGCTTTCGTCACAACCATAGTGCCCCACTGGCTGCCGTAATGGTCCTTTTCTACCGTAGCTGTCTCGAGCTCCTCGTGCAAGGTCTGCAACCGACCGTCGGCCCCATCGAAGGCGTCAAGCTCTTCTTGGATCGTGTTGATATCGACCCTAACCTCCCTCAAACCGCGGTCGAGCACGCCCGCCTTTTTCTTGTGGTCGGCGAGCTCCGATCGATACCTCTGAACCATCTGCTGGAGCCTGCGCTTTTCGTTGTCAAGCTCGCGTAGCTCATCAGCCAGCTGTTGGAGGTTGTCCTGGAGCATGGCGATCTGACTGCCGGAGTCCGTCTTTAGCCGCAGCCGCCCCTCGAAGGGTGCGATCGGCGATGTAGATAGGCTTACTCCGGTCCTACTGGGTCTGGCTGTCAGGCGCAAGCCGTAGCCACGTCTTGTGTCGTGAAGGCAGAGACATGCTGTAACGTTTCGTGGCGCAGGACCATCCACCATGACCCGCTCAGCGTCAGTACGATCCGCAATAAGGACGACTTGCTCAATGGCATGGCTGAGAATCATCTGATCGCGAACCAGTTGGTTGTCAAACTTCAGGACGCGCAAGATGGTGTCGAACTCTTGGTCGGGCTCTTTACCGTTCGTGTTGATAGAATGCCCATTTGCGATGAGAATCGGGGACCTCTGGATCTTCAACCGCTGCATCATCCCCTGAAGTCGATACTGGTCGCGCTTACTAGTGACAATGAACCCGTTAAGCGTGCCACCGAACGTCTTCTCTATGACAGAGGACCACTGCGGCTTAAGGAGCTGAACGTGGGCGCCGACGGGTCCAACTGGCTTCTGTAGGAATCCCTGATCGTTTTCGATCATCCTGACAAGTTGTGCCATATTGGGCTCGTATGCATCATAAGGCGAACCGCGACCTTGTTCCAGGTTGCGAACCCTGTTTTCGACCGACATGATCTCGTTTCGCTTCTGTTCGATGGCCGTATTCGTCTTCTTCACCTCGTCTTGCGAGTTCGCGTGTCTCTTCTCTAATTCCGGGAGCGAGCGTGTGCTATCTTCGATCTCTGCGACCAGTTGCTCGTCTCTACGTCTGGCAGCAGCAAGCTCTTCTTGCTTCCGAACCAGAGCATCGCCAGTGGACGTCTCTAACCGTTGCTCCTCTGCATGAATCTTGTCCTTGATACCGGTCACCCTTTCCGAAGCTAACACCAGGCGTTGTTGAACGTCCCGCTCATCGGCGTGGATCTTTTCAAGCTCTTTTCTGGCTTCAGAGAATTGGTCATTTGCCACTTCCACCTTTTCAGCGATCGCAGCTTCCTCCTCTCGGACGGTTTCAAATGCCGCATGAGCACGTCCCAGCTTCTCCTCAGCCTCATCGAACACCTGAGACTTTTCAGTGGCAACCTGCTCGGCATCGGCTATATCATCATCAGCCGCGACGAGAGCGGCGTTCTGGGCTTCAAGTGCTCGTTCCTGGTCCGACACCTGGGCCCAAATGAGCTGCCGAGTGTAAAGACGCCTACGCGCACGCATATCCTTATGCTTGTCAACAAGTTCCTGAAGTCTCTTGGCCTTTTCCCAGGCCGATTTGGCGGCGTCAACACGTGCCTGCAGGTCTTCCTCTTTCTGCTCGTTCGATTCAAGGTATTCGATAATAACGCGGTAATCATTATCGAGCTGCTCCAGCTGGACTCCCTGTATGAAGTACTTGTACTTCTGGGCGGCAGATGCAGCGTTGAGGAACTGCCTAGCATTATCTTGAGATAGGACGTTCAAGGGGTTGTCTACTTGTAGGCAGTAGTATTCAACCATCTCGTCAACTTCGCTTTTCTTCGTCGAAATGACTTTGCCCATAGTAGACTTCAACTTGAAGCCGCTGCTACCCGCTCTTGAAAAGTGACGCTCGACAATGATGGAATCACCATACAGATCGGGTTGATAGGCGTCGGCACCCTGATTCTTGATCTTGACGGTCAAGATGGCTTGATCACGTCCTTCCTTGATGAAACTCTTCAGGCTTCCACCTCTGTTGGTGGAGCTCGCCTTGCCGCCGAGGCATAGGGTGATGGCAGTCAAGATTGCGCTTTTGCCGCTCCCGTTCTCGCCGACAATGAAGTTGAGCAGAGGTCCCAACTCGCAGTGAAGGCGTTCGTGGCACATGAAGTAGATACATGTGATGCTCTCAAGGATGCCATTCTCAGAGACACTGTTGTCTCCATACTGCTGGTTTTGACGCTGCTCCTGCTGTGTCTTCTGGTTCTTCCGCCTGATGCGCTGGGTTGCCCTTTGATCGTCCTCGTCTTCATGTTCCAAATGGCTGAAACCCGCGTCTCTGAGAATTTCGTATTGCGTAGCTGATGGCTCCTCGTACCGTTCGCCGTCTACTACAGCCGCCTCACCGTCGTTATCTTCGCCATCGTCGTCGGTATCGAGGTCATGGGATTGTCGGGGCGAGACTCCGGAATCACCGCCGTTAGATCCCGTGGCAGAGATTCTCACGCGCTTCCTTCGAGTCTAAGTAGTTAGTGCCTGACCGAAGATCTGGTCACATCCCTCCCAAAGTCATAGTCGCATCGGGTAACAACGTACCATGTCCCGGGGCTGGCTCGACACTGCATCTATGCCGCTGCCGGCTTGCTGATGCTCAGCAGGCACATCACCGTCGGCATGCCGCGCTCGCTTCCTGGAGGAAGTTCCGATATTGTTGACTGTTCGTCCCGGCATCATGATGAAAGGTATGTCGTGCTGTGGATAAGAGTGCCGAGGGGATGAGCATTCTCCGTGTAGGGCCTAGTTAATTAGCAACAGGGTGTGCTCCCCTACACGCGATTAAAACGCGACAATGGTAGACTGCGACCGCGTCTGAGGCTCCACAGCACTGGAGGTCAGTACAGGCAGGCGCTAACACGTCACGTGCCTGGTATTATGTGGTACGGGCTTAGGTAAGGCAATTTGCCTAGCAAACTTTGAGAGACGAGATGTTGGAGGATCAGGTAGGTCGCCTGCTTCTTGCCCGCTTGATAGACATATCAACAATAGGCTTTTCTTCTCTCCATTCTTCTGCCTAGATTGGTCACAAGTGAGGGAAGAAGAAACTCCGTACTTCGAAGAGGAGCATTGACGGAGGTGTGCCACCGTTTGCTAGACACCAGGTGAACAAGAAGAGAAAAAGAGAGAGAGAGAGAAGGGGAGGCAACAGATAAGAATGGACGATACGTCAGTGATAGGAGCTTTTAGCGACCAGAGTGTTGAAGGCCCGGGGCCCTTCGAGCGCACGCTACCAGATGATTGTGTTGAGTATATGCTCTTCATCATCGACGGCCAGCTAGATTCGCGGAAGTTGTTGTCCAGCCTAGAGTGCGTCCGCAAGGCTGCCATGCACCTAGCCGACCAACTCACAAAGGATTACATCTGGCAACGGGACTGTTTTTCCCTGGAGACGAAAAGTGAAAAAGGTACGCCCTTTCACCCTCTAGACAGTGGAATGGCCTCCTATCTTGAGCCATGTCTGCTTCCCTAAGGCCCTGTCTCGATATCTCGCGATCCCCATGTCGATAGCATGGTTGTAAGCTTCAAAATACAGTCAGCTAGCCAAGACATGGTCTCCGCTAGGCGAGGAAACAATGTCTAAGATGCAGCTAACAAATGTGTGGGTGCAGGGGTAACGTTCCTTCATGGCACCACAGAGTACGGCGACTCAATTGAAGATGAGTGGTTAATTGTCTACATTCTCCGTGAGCTGAGCAAGCAGTTTCCAACGCTCTGGGTTCGTGTTGCCGATAGCGATGGAGAGTTTCTGCTGGTGGAGGCTGCCCAAGTGGCTCCCAGGTGGCTCAACCCGGAGCTAGATAAACACAGGGTATGGATACACGAAGGCAGACTTTGCATCATCCCTTTAAGCCCAGGCGTGGACGCTCCTGGGAAGAATCTCGGTCTGCCAGAGGCACTAGAGGTCCTCAAGTCGAGCCCCGACTTGCTGATCCATTCGGCTTTCCTCGAGGCGGAGGCATTCTATAGGCTTGAGAAATATCCCGCGCACATCAATCAGGCGATCCATTGCGCGAAAGTCACAATACCCAGGAAGCTAGCGTACATCCTCCACCAGAGACCCAAGGCTATTGCTCCTGCCATCGAGGCCTTCTACCTTCGTGACCCCATTGCAATGAAGCCTCTGCTGTCGCCATCCTCCGACGGGCTTGAGTTCCCACCGGTCGACTTGGTCACCGTCAGCGTCCGTTTCACAAGGGTACTCTTCGCCCAGATAAAGTCGCAGAGGTTCCCTGCGCCTCCAACGTGGAAGGATATCATGCAATGCGCGGAAGAAGGCGTCCCAAATAGTCCGAGGGGCTATAAAAGACGCGCTATGCTGGAGCTGGGTATGAAGGTGGCGTGTGGCTTCGAGATGCTTGTAGCTCGGGCAAGCAAGAGCAACAGTCGTCTCGTGCGAGAAGTGGCGCTTCTTCTCGAAGATCTCGAGGAGGACGGCGACCAGGTCCTGCCTTCGGACGTTGATATCGGAACATGGAAGGATGTCGGACGCGATGACGACGACTCCTGGATGGATATCGACTACAACGACCTGGACCAGGAACTAAATGGGCGTGGAGGCAAGCGCAAGGAGGATGACTCCGGCAACGCGAACGCTCAGGCAGATCTTCGCAAGATCGTTTCTCGTTTCGAAGCATTTCTGAACGACGAAGAAGCCGGCATTGACGGGGCCGAATTCGATGAGATGGATCAAGATGATGATGACAGCAATGGCTCGGAGACAGAAGACAGCGAGTTCGAGGACAAGGAGGTCAGTTTCGACGAGCAAGAGTTCGCTCGAATGATGAGAGAGATGATGGGCATACCATCCGAGGTTGCAGAGCCACCGCGTAGGGCAGAAGCCGATGAGAGTCGCAAACCACCGCACAGCGGCGGAGACCATGTCGACGAAGATGCTGAGATTAGGAAACTGGCGGAACAGATGGGAGCAGAGTTGGAAGAGCATGGAGCTCTTGCTCTTGAACCAGCCGCAGAGAAGCCAGCTGCGATTGGGACTAGTAGATCGGGACCCCCCCTTGAGTCGCCAGAAGAGGAAGAATCATCCAATGAAGAGCGGGGGTTTAACATCGATTACAACCTCGCAAAGAATATCCTCGAGAGCTTCAAGGGACAGGCTGGTGACAGCGGACCGGCGAGCAGCATCCTCAACATCCTGGGTATGAGCTTACCAAGGGATGAAGATCAGGAGGATGAAGACGGTTAGGGCCGGTCATGTCATAGTGGAACAGGTGTAGGAGAAAGGAGGGGGTAAAACGGGAGAAATGATGGAGTCGCCCGGGCCCTCTAGGCCTCATGCTGCGTTGCATTGCTCTGGTATTGGTATGGTATCTGTCTCTATAGGTCCAGTCGGACGCAATGCGGGATCAAATATGTCACCCGGACTTGTTCTGAGCCCCTCGTGTATTGCCATCATGGTCCGCAGATTTCGGTCTCTTAGCCGGCGATAATTCGGCGCTCGGTCGCCTATGTCTTCTTTTTGGATCTTCTTCGACGCGTTCCAACTTCGCCAGAACTTCGCTGAGCTTCCTTCGCGCGGCTAGTTCTCTACTCGTACTGTCGATTTGTGGTCGATAGAACTCGCGTACGATAGCGGAAGTCGCGTGATAGCATTGGTATAAGAGAAGGCGGATATCAGCGCTGTCTCTGTCCTCGATAAGGTCAAATTCTGGTCTTGTTTCGTCGTCCTTTCCATCCCTGGTTCGGCCGCTGAATCCACGATAGAATTCCGCCGACGGTTGTGTGCAGAATACTGTCGCCATGAGCGGGTCAGCAAAAATGCAGCTACTCCAGTCGCGAAGCCCTGCCACCACAACTTCCGAGGTGGTGCCCGTCGATTCTTCGCCTGGGGTCTTCTGCTGCTCATCAAAGTCGTCCTCGTCACGGCACAGTTCGTGAATATCCAGACGGGCATCCCTCAACAGTTGTGGATCTCCTGTCCGGGAGAGCACAACCATTGTGTTGGAGTCTTCCGCAGCGTCGATAATGACGAGGCGAGGGATGGTGACGCCGTCCAGGAGGTGCCCAAACCTCCGGAAATGCCTGCGTATCGCCGAATAGGCCACGGTGACAGCCATATCCTCTCCATCTCGAAGCACACCCTCCAGGATTGACTGAAAGGCGGCGGACCAGTTGCTTGCCCCCTGGCCGTAGAATGGACAGGCATTGTCTGCGCCTCCGAGCGGTTTGAAGTCGGGCGGAGGGGTAAGGACGGCAACAAGGGGACCAAACTTGCCGGAGGGTGACGTGAGCTGTGATAGTCGTCTCACGAGTCGACCCGTCTCAAAATCGACGTGTTTGCGTTCGGTCCCTGTAAGTGGCTTGGGGAGGGAGGAGATTGCTTGTCCGGGAGTGCGAGATAGGAGGTTGAAGGCAGAGCCCAGCACATTCGATGCCTGAGAGTGGCATAGCAAAGAGGGAAGAAGCTTCAGAAGATCCAAGTCATCGGCAGATTCCGCAACGTATTTCTCCGACGCTCGACCTCCCGTGCTACTCGATATGCACTCGAGCTCGTCACACAAGATCCTACCATCGATGGGGGCCGCACGATCACCTCCTGACAGGGCTGACCGTATCCACCTGGCAGCTTCAGCCTCCGACCTGATCAGCCACTGCTCGGATCGTAGCAGTCTAAGCATGGCTGGTGGCTCCAACACCAGCACCAGAGGGTCATGGTCAACAAGCTTGACCTCATATACTCTCTGGAGCCGGGCCGATGGGAGCGGGCGAACTGCCTCAACTGTCATCACGTTGGACCCGGTTGCCCGCAACACCTTCTGGACAGACGCATCTGCTGGGTGCTGGTTCATGGGGGCGGTGGGATGGCAAGTCGAGTGTTGTGGGACAGGAGGAAGCCAGTTAGCCGAGCTGGGGTGTGTTGTGGGACACTGAATGCTGGTGACGCCCTTGGGCCGGCGAGAGTCGCGAGGCGGGAGAGGCTCAGGTCCATGTGCGGGCGAGAGGGCGATGGAATAAGCGGGGCACGCAACCCAGCCAGGGCCCGAAGGCGGCACCAGATCGTCGGAATACGCCCGATCCAGAAGCCTCGTGTATGACATGGGTGTGGTTGCGAAAGGCGGGTGTTAAGACACGCGGCTTCTAGAGTAAGGGTTCGCCTGGGAACATGGCGGCTTGCCGGCCGTGAGGTTCGTTACCATGTCTCAAAGAGCACGAGAGGACGGTGATCAGGAGGCAGCCACGACCAGGCCGGGACAACGGCGTGGATGTGTTGACGAGTGGCCTTCAAAGAGCAGGTGGACACCACCGCCAGACAGATGAACGGCGGAGCAGACAGACAGATAAGCAGTCAGATATGGCGCCAGTCGCATCACGAACCACAACAACTTGGGAAGACGGAAACCAGGGCCTGCAGGAGCACGGGGCCACGAGTGCCGATGTCTGCGTGCCGGAATGGGCGCCTAGGCCGAGCGAGAGAGGCAGCGAGGTCTTCAGAGCCTCGAACACGGAGAGACAAGCGAAGGCGAGTCGCTCCGCTGTGAGCGACAAAACAAGGGCCCGCAAAGAGGAGGAAGTCCGCAAAGGCTGTTTGGGCAATGCAGGAGACGGCATTGGTTGTCTCCGGGCCGCGCCAAATGGACAGGCTGGCAACAAGGACACAGAAAAGCTAAGAAACCCTGCACCGGGCTGTAGACCGAACGTGGGTCCGCAGCCACGATGGTGCTGCTTGACGAATGAGGCGTCTCCCGTAGCGAGCAGGAAGGCACGCACGTAGGCGAGGAAAAGGGGCGAGGAAGGACTGGAGGTGGACGGGGGAAGGGGGGTCAAGGAGGGCACGGAGACGGGGAGGCAGGCGAGGAGGAACAGCACGGAACTTACGGAGTACCTTCCTGTGGACGAACAACCTCCGCCACAGCACCGAGCAGGAAAGGTATCGAGTACACGGCTATAGGGGCATGGACGTTCCATCTGTGGCCTAATAACCGGGCAGCGAGTTCAGTGCGTCCCCGTCGTCAGCACCGTCAGGCGAGGGGATAGATCACACCCGTGCCTTAGGTGCCTGCCTACCTAGGAGGTGGAGGGAGATGGCAACTTTGCCAGTACTCCGTACCTAAGGTAAGGTAGATACGTAGGTAGGTAGGGAGGGAAACATGGTGGCAGACGCACCTTTGGGCATGGATGCGTGCGTACGAAAACACAACCTGACCTCTACTACCTTGCCTAGAGCTACCCGGACACTTGTGGCTGCATCCTGACGTAAGGTAGACATCCATAGCTCAATGATAGCTCGGAGAGAGGCAGGTGAGGTCCATGGCTACCGGTCACCGTACCTATGTTTGCCTCCGGCGTCAAGTCGTCAATACAGGTATCACGCTTGGCCTGGGGGGGGGGCTGACAACCAGAGCTCGAGAAGCAACCAGAGCCCACCCATGTTCCCAGGGGGGCTCGTCCCGATATCTCTCAAGAGGCTCCAAGCTGGGACAGCCTGAACAGCACGTACATGGCCATTGACGGAGAGGAGATCTGCGGCAGCCAGAGATCAGTAGCAGACTGCCGGGTTGAGGAAACAGAGGCATCAGACCAGGTAATCCGTATATACCGCGTGTTCGGCCGTGGATGGATGGCGCCGACACTGCTCCAGAGGCTGCTAGTAGGTAAAAGGTAAAGAGCCCGCAGGGGTCTGTGACATCGGCGACGTGGTGACTGTTGTGGGAAAAGCCGTGTTCGCTTGGTTCCTTTTCCGCCTGCAGGCTTGCCGGGAGGTCGTAATGCAAGTGCATATGACTCGACTCAGGTGCGTTTCCCTTTCGGGGCATGCAGAGCACGCTAATCGCTGTCCATATCAAAATGTTGCATTAGTCCAGGAAGCAGGCGAGCCGGAGATTTCATGATTGGCCAATGTTAAGCGAGCCAGAACTTCCTGCGCATATTCTAGAGCTTCTTCTTGTGCCGCTTCACTGCCGGATCCCAGGATGCTTGCTCTACCCTGCGCGCAGGACCCAGTAGAGGATTGAAGCACGGAGGCACGGAAGCACCTCCGTACGCAGGCAACGCTGGGCGATTGGGTACCTACCTACCTAGGGGCCTGGGTAGATAGGTAGGCACTCTACACGTACGTTATCGTGACGAGACCAAGTGTGCTGCCCAAGCCGCGAGGGCCGAGCCACCGCTGATTAGTCCCTCTCGCCATCTCTCACGGCTTCTCCTACCACCCGCCGAGACGGTTTTGCGACTCATCCCGCTGAACTAGCACCATATAGTAGAATGTCAAGTCTCGTCGCAATGGGTAATCACTTTTCCGCGTTCCTACTTCGCCCCCTCTTCGTCCCCTCTGCTGAACTAGTCTTGCACGGCGCCGGCTCCGCGTGCTACATGTGCGAAGTAGATATGGCTTGCCCGATGCTTGTGACTGGGCTAAAATACGAAGAGTGGATGATGTGGCGTCAAACAACGCGCTGTTGAGCGATCCAGCTCACCTCTTTGCCTCTTTCTCTAGCCAAAGATAGACCTAACGCTCACATTGCCGACTAAGACGCCATGGCTCTAATAAGCGCAAAACATCCCGCCCGCCATGTCCACGTCGAAGGTCCGATCTCAGAAGCAAGGATCTGCACTGGTGGAGCAGGTGGCGTGGTCGCCGTTGTATTGGCTAAGGTGCCAGGGCGCACAGCAGATCGGAAGTGGTTGAAGATCTTCTCACTTCGGAGCCGGGAACTGGCCGGCGGCCTAGAATTGCCTCTATTCAATGAGCTGCCTTAGCTGCCAAATCATATGATATAGCCAGGCTCCGACCTCCAGTTGAATGGTTCATCCACCTTCTGCCTCGGCTGTGGAGGTCTGATATGACTCTTGAGTTTCTCCGAGCGGCAAACGGTCACTTCTCCTGTTTTCGTGGCTCCGATTGCTCTTGTTCCCCATCGTTCTTGGTTGCTCGGCTATAGAGCTCCGTCATATTGTATTTCTTGAGCTCAGCCCAGTCACCATCCACGACGCTCATGCCGCAAATGGACTAATAAAGGGGGTTAGCGTTGCGCGGGGGACGCCTTGCACACAATGGGAAGGGCGCCTGAGTATTTTCGGGGGGGAGGGGAGGCATTACCTGGTAAATATCTGTCAGGATCACCTTGTCCGGCGAGTCAAGGTTGACCTTGTGGCGTGGGTCAATAAGAGAGGCGATTTTTTTTATGATGTCGTCCCTCTTCAGGGTGCTGTGGTTGCGGCTTGAGAGCCTGATCGCATACTAGAGGCGAGCTCCGTCAGTAAAACTGTAACCACCAAGTCTTTGGCCGCTTACCGAATATGCTGGCTTGTCCTTTTCGTCGCCTGAGTTAGGGTAATCCGCATTCTCAGGTGCGGGACCGCCATCGCTCGGAGCCAGCTTGAAACAGTCCGCAAGGACTCTTCTCGAGACTTCCTCAATCCCGGCCCCTGTCGCCTTCCCAATAAGAGTTATGGGCGTCAGCCGATTGATATACCGGGTCTTCCTTACTGCTGAGGATTTCGCATCCTCGCAGATGCGTTTTACAATGGCCACTGGTTGGACTGGCGGCCTGGATTTGAAGAACAGAAGGCATTCCTCTCTTATGCGGACCTCGCTGAAGGGCTGATCCGCACCACCTCCGCCGTTCTCCTTCATAGAAGCGAGCTCCTTCTCAATGGAAGCCGCCACATCCCGGTCGTCTTCGTCTCCTTGCTCGCCCTCCTGGGGTTTGATGCCATACATTGTCTCCGCATACTGCAACATCAGGGTCAGTAAGGGAGGGATAGCACCATCGTACACAGGCGGCTTCGCCTACGGAAGGTGCGACATACTTCCTCAAAGAGCATACTCAGCTCTCTCACAGCCTTCCCCTTCATTGACCTAGCACACGTGACCCAGATCCCGGCATCGCCAGGCTCAATGGTGCCGGCTTGCACTGTCGAGGTCTTTGTATGCTGATGCGACGTCTTCCACTTCCCTTCATTCCCTGCCTTTGCACTCAGTTAGCCGCGTTGAAAAAAGAAAAAAAAAATTTGAAAAAGGCCCTGTTGGAGCAGGATTATACGCGGCTTGACCCTAAGCTTGAACAAACGTGCTGGTCTCTCGACCCAAGCACCGTCGTGACGACTCCAAAAATACACCAAGCTCCATGCCATGCTATCATAGCTTCTCACCTTCTTTCTTTTAGGACCGGCGACTCCGTTGTCACTAGGGGCACCCTTCCTCTTATTCGAATTCGAGCCGTCCATTGCTTTTCAGTGTCTGCTACGCAATACGACGAAATTTTCGAGGGTGAGAGCTTCGCATTCCCGAATAGACCGCTGCAAGTACGCAAGTGAGGGAGAGAGAAACACCACAGCCAACTCCCAGGGTAGTTCTGTGATTTTACCTGTTGCCGTAGTATCTTTGCCAAGAAGTCAACGCACCGTAAGCAGGTAGGTAGTACCCAGCCCGCTGAGGTCACTGTGCTGACATAATGTTAACCTGGTGTCGTTCTCACGTGCAGTGTCCCGTGCCTGATCCAACTCTGGTGCTTCTCAATGCGACCTGACCTGCGTGCATGATACCTACCTAGGTATCTGGGTAGGTAGGTAATATGATGTTCTGTACAGTCCGATTCACCATGCCAAGACTGAGTAGACTACGCAAGGATGGTGTAAGAGAAAAGAGGGTATACAAGTCAGCAAGCCAGCATGGGGCAAACAGGTGGAGGTGTACATTAGTGAAAATTCTTCTAATGCTACGAGAACGAAAACCTGGGAGGCCCTCCACTGGTTTTCGGTAGTCACTCCAGCTTGGCGTTGTTCTTAGCGCTGGCCTCTGCTGTCATGATCAGCGCCCGGGGAGCGTCCTGCTTGCCCATGTAGAGCTCCACGAACTGCAGCCCTGCCGAGCTGTTGAAGTCCGCGTCGCCTAGGAGCTTCTCGAGATCGTCCTTGGTCTTGACCGAGAACTTTCTCACTCGATCAGCTTTGGCACCGAAGACTGTGGGCAGCTCTTTAAACTGCCAAGGAGCGATGTCGTTATATCCAGCTTCCATGCCATGGATGAAGCGTTCGATCGTGAAACCATCGTTGCAGATACAGAAGCTGGTCACACACGTCAGCGTGTCTGAATCCCGCATATGCGCCGTACGCCGTACGAAACGCGACACTCGGCTCTAACTTACAGCGTGACTTTCAAGTTCTGCCTCACGATAGTGCTGACTTCCTGTGCTGTTAGCTGGATAGAGCCGTCACCTACGAATAGAACGGTCCGCCTGTCGGTCTCTGCATCTTTGGCCGCAAGTGCTGCTCCCTGGCAGGCTCCAACAGACCAGCCGATACTGCCCCAAAGAACCTGGCTCAGCGCCGTGACACCGTGAGGGAACTTGGTGTCCCAGATACCAAAGTTTGCCGTTCCAGTCTCCGTTACGACGATGTCGTTCTGCTTCAAATACTCGCCTATCTTGGGCCAGAACCATTGCTGGGTGATAGCAGGGGACTCATCCCGGTTCTTGGCGACCTCATTTCTAACGGGAGTGACAGGGACTACCGACAGCTTCTGGAGGTCCACACGTTCAACCACCTTCTGCAGAACACCTTTCATGGTCACACCTGGGTAATGGGAGTATCTCACAACGCAATGCGTACTGTGGAGATCGATCGTGTTGAGCTGCGACGTACGGTAGGAGAAGCCCGCCGTATTGAAATCACTCTGCAATGCGGGACATTGTTAGCGGGGCTTCCCCGTGGAGCAGCGGCCGCTGCGTCATACCTTCAGGGCGCCAATGGACAAGATCAGGTCGGCAGTATCGACCTGCTTTGTGACGTTCGGGTGTGAGGCTTCGCCGGCATAGACACCGCCATAGTTTGGATGAGACTCGTTAATGGCACCCTTGCCCATGGGCGTAACGAAGACAGGCAGGTTCGTCTTCTCGATGAGATCATGAACTTCAGGCAGGACCCGGTGCCGGATCGCGCAAGCGTCGACTAGGATGATGGGATGCTTGGCGTCATGCAGATACTTCAATACCACGTCTACGACGTAGTCCTCCCGTTCCGGATCGTTCTTCGGACCTGAGAGGTCGATCGGAGTCTTGAGCCTTGCACCCTCGACCTTCTTCTGGACGATATCGGTTGGAAGCATAATGTACACCGGACGACTCCGAATCCAGCATTCTCTCAGGGCATTGTCAATCTGGTTGGCAACTTCGTTGGGATGGTTTAGCTTCGCAACATCGCACGAAATGTCCTTGCTCATGTTGGCAAATACATTGAAGTCACCGTTGCCGAGCGTGTGGTGAAGCAGCATGCCGTTGCGCTGCGAGATAGTCGAGGGACAGCCAACGATATGGACCACGGGTACCTGCTCGGCGAACGCCCCGGCCATGCCATTGATAGCAGACAGCTCACCGACACCGAATGTGGTGATGAGGGCCGAGATCCCCTTAACTCGGGCGTAGCCGTCTGCGGCGTATGCTTCCAAGGTTTGATCAGTCATGAATTACAGAGAATATCCCCCATTGCTCGAACTCACCGGCATTAAGCTCGTTGACGCTGCCAACCCAGTTGAGCCCGGAGTCGGCCAGATAGTCAAGAGCAACCAGGTTGTAGTCTCCCGGAACTCCGTGGACGGACCTGACCCCAACTTGATGCAGTCTGCCAAGGAGATACTTGGCAACATCCACGGGCTCCTTGAGGCCCTGCGTTCTGATATCGTCGGTTGTCATACTGGCGGACTCTTATGGTCGACGGTTGTTCTCTACGAATTCGCGAGGAGGAAAGTATCCCAGAACTTGTCAGCTCCGCGCGGCTACCAATCCCGTGCCTGTCGTGCTGGCGGCGACGAGCCGGAATAGTTAGAGGGGGGATGGATTTTGGCAGTGGGCGAGATCACGGGGAGATATGACGCTATCGATCGGATCCTGGAACCTCGAGTTGCAGCTTCGATGCAGTCGATAGAAATATTAAAGAGAGCATGGGCGAGGTAGGTGAAGTATACGGGGTAAGTAGGAAGGTACAGAGCAGGCGATACACGCGTTCTTTGAAGCTTGGAGAGGGGAGATAGAGGTGGGGAATGAGGGCTTCATGATGTGATCGACAAGCTCTTACTCCCATGCAGGAGGGATCGAGACTCGGTTCACTCGATCGCAAGTATCTACCTAAGGTACCTACGTATCACCTACCACGTGTGTACCTACGACGGGAAGGTTTCGCCCCCGGGCAACACCTCAGGCGATGGGCTGATGCTAAGGAGCGTTTCCTCTAGACGAGTCTGAACTGGGAGTCTGCGGGACAGAGCATAGTGACCTGTAAGATGCTTTCAGAAAAAAAACCTCACGATGATATAATACAGTCGTCCTGACCCGTCACGGCGACGTCCGAGAGAACAGTCCGCGTGTGGCCAGACTTGCTTGCATGGTCTTAGGAAGCACGTATGTAATGTGCCCCCCGATCCCGACAGATTGATACGACTGCGGTGCCTCCTCACCAACGGGCACAAGAACGACTGCGGCAAAAGACTGCACATGTGCCATATGGTGGGCATCAATAGTTGCGGAAAGCCGTGCTCCGTACTTGTACTCCAGATCCCCGTCATTGAGACGAATGATGTAATCGATCTGGCTATCTACGGATGAGATTGGATCATGGGTGGCCCGCTTTAGGCTGGCCTGCAGGTACCTGTGAGGAGGACGGAGTACCTTAATAGATCCGGAGCACAGTCCGCTTGACGCCGAATTGACCGGGGGAGGGGGGTCCGCCAAGACTCCTCCCTCTCCGAGGTCAGTCGAGCATCTGAGCCGGTTCTAGACGCACCTTGCCGCACCACGGATAGCATCCTCACATCGAGGCAGTAGAGTGTACGTGTATTGTATATGGTACTGTACAGGGTGTCTTTTAGATTCTATTATACAGGTATGCTGGTAGAGCTGTGTGTATATACAATACATATGAACAGTTATGAGGAGAGAGGCTCCTAATACCCAGCTCGCCGTTTAGACGCCGCCGTGATGCAATGCCCCGCCCGCTCCTCGCCCTACGCCATGATATGTTGTCGCGATAGGGGCGCGTCTAGACGCCACGCTATCTCAGTCGCATCTGCCATCCTTCCAACCTGTCCTCCATCTCTCCTGCCAGCGAGAGCAGTCAAAGGCGGGCTTGCCCAGCTTCCTGTTGACCTCGTTATGCGCCTCGCAGAGCCACGTGCCGAAGTCGTCTCTACTCGTTGTCCTGATCTCCTCCTTCCGTATGTACTTCTGGAAGTCCTCAGCGCATACCCAGCAAGGATACAGCTTGGCGAAGAGCTGCATGAAGCTCTTGACATCGTTCTGCTCAACCGGTGTCGGCTGCTCGGGATACGTTGCCGCGATCGAATGCAGCAACGTCCAGGAGCTCCGCCCGAGCTGTACGACATCCGGGGGGCAGTCTGCAGGCGCGGCGGTCGGCGTCGTTCCCGTATGGGCCTTGAGCGCGGATTTGCTGCTGGAGGTGAAAGCGGCAAACGAGTTACACGACCGGCACCTGACAGTACAGATGGCATGGTTAGACCAGCGGTTGCTTTCTCGAGACTTCAAGAAGGGGTGATTCATTCAGCTTACGGTTTCCCATCTTTCCCCAAGATTAAGCCGCGAGGGCCCTTCTTCGGAGCGTCTCCTGCAACGGTATATGCAACCAAAGCTGGGCTGGCAGTATCGGCTCCATTCACCGTTTTGGGCTCCCGACTATCGTCTGCCATATGTGAGGCGGTGCGAAGGGAAGCAGCACCGGTGACCTGTGTACCTTAACAGCGCTTATAGGCTAAGAAGTTGTCTGGCCGCTTGCGTCCTTGCTATTCATGCATGTAGGTAGCTGTAGGGAGGGAGGAGGGCGCTCCTTGTAGGGTTTGTCAGCTGTATTTTTGCCGACGGAGTCGCCGCTGAAGGTCTCCCTTATCGATAAGCTCGGCACAGGCTGTCGATGGGCCTACCGCAGCTGCACTAAGCATGGTAGGCCGACCAGCGAGAAACCCGGATCAAGGTGCCTACCTGCACCAGTCGCTATGTGATCTATCGCTGAGAGGGACCGCGACGCCGCTCACGGGCAAGGGAAAAGGGATATCAGGAAGATATAGAAACGGCGCGTTGGCATATTGCAATGACTGTCGCCAATGAACCAGTGCCGGTGCTTCTACTCAAGACCAAATCCGGCGCCGGCGATGCGTACGAGGAGCTGTTCGCAGAGCCTCAGAAGGGAGCGAAGTTCGAGCCCATCTTCGTTCCCGTGCTCGAGCATCGCTTTGAGGACCAGGGCATGCGCAAGGTCCAGGGGATCTTGGGAAACCGGGAAATTGCAAGGGAACCTCAGAGTAGCTACGGGGGACTGATTTTCACGTCGCAGAGAGCTGTTGAGGCTTTCGCAAAGCTCGTGAACGAGGGCGGCAAAGACCTGGGTGAGTGACTCGAACCCGCGCTGTATAGACCCTCGCGGAGCGCTGATTTGCGATACAGAGGAGACGGCAGGCTGGCCAAGTCTGGTCGGTGTACCTCTCTACAGCGTCGGGCCAGCCACAACGAGAGCACTGAAGGCCGTGCCCCAGGAGCCAGCGCTGCAGATCTTTGGTGAGCACACGGGGAATGGCGACAGCCTCGCCCGGTTCATTCTGGAGCACTACGGGGAATGGTACCGGGATAGACCGCGAAAGCCGCCGCTGCTATTCCTGGTAGGAGAGCAGAGGCGGGACATCATACCCAAGACACTGATGGACGGCAATCTGCCGGCAGAAAGGAGGATACAGGTAGACGAGGTGGTGGTGTATGGGACGGGTCAGAAGGAGTCGTTTCAGGACAGCTTCCAGTGCATATTAGCCTCGACGCAGAGCCGGACGATGAGATGGGTTGTGGTCTTCTCGCCGACCGGCTGCCATGCTATGCTGCGGAGCCTTGACCTGTTGGACGAGACCACGGGCAAGGCGAAGCCCAGGGATGCGCGGCGGACGACTTTTATTGCCACAATCGGCCCAACAACCCGAGACTACCTGGTGAGGACCTTTGCATTCGAGCCCGACGTCTGCGCGCAGACACCAAGTCCAGAGGGTGTCATGAGCGGCATCACAGACTTTGTAGGCAGCTTAGCAACAAAACGTGAATGGTAGTCAACGGCCTCACTCTGTATGCGGACTACGCCCAGCTCTCTGATGTTCCTTGCCAGATTTGCAGCTCTCGAGCTTCCTGGAGAGACCAGACGGGGCGCTTAATGAGGAAATAAGGCAGCGACGGGCGGAAATGCGATGACACCGGTGCCAGCGCATGTGACGTTGAAAAGCGGCCGGAATCAGTGAGTACCCAACGCGCTATGTGAGGCACCCCGCGCTACAGTTCAGCCCTGTGGCGCCCTTCCCCGGACTCTGTATTCCGCACTCCGTACTGTAGTGTGCACGCCGCCCTACGGTTTGCCTGCCATGGGAAGCTCCTGACCCGGCCGCGCATCCTGCAGACAACAAACTTTCATGATCGATCAGTCACTCTTAAGAGCCTATGCCGCTGGCCTCGACTGTGCCTGGCGCCCCCAATCCTCTCCCGGGAAACTTCATCGGATGACCGAGGACAACCTCCTCTTGGGCCATGCTGTCGGACCTCCAAATCTTCGGCTAGAAACCGCACAACATGGCTGATCGCAGCTCTCGGAGCAATCCGCATCTCCTCGACGATTCGCCTCATTCGTCCGGCGCCGCCACGCCAACAACAGCCTCAGCAAGCTCCAGCAACTTACTGCCCTCGTCGCTCTCCAGCATAGTCGGCGGCTTTGGGGGTCTGATACGACGCTTTTCGTCCGACGTTGCCGGCGGCAGTAGCCACAGCTTGTCCGGGTCCCCATCCTCAGCGCTCTCGACGTCCCGTGGTCCCGGCGGCTTGGCCGGCCCGCACCACAACGGTGTGGACGGCGTCTACACACCACCCATACTCCGAACCGCCTCCCCGATGCGACCACCACCGCTAGAGCCACTCGAGCTGAAGGGCTTCCGCACCGACACGGCCTCCTCGGCGAGGCTCCTGACTCCGACTATCGCTGAGGAGATCAGGATCATGATCCCAGAGAGGCAACGGATAGAGGATGTTTGGAATCTGGTGTACAGCCTTGACCAAGATGGCGCGAGCCTCGGCACACTGTACAAGAAATGCGCTGTCTTCGAGAAACGGAGAGCCAGCTTCGTGCTGGTTGTGAGAGACAACGAAGGCGGGGTGGGTCTTCAACATCCTCTGTGGCAGCCGGCCACCTTCCCTCCTCCCGCAACCAGTCCTACCACTGTGTCGTTCCTAGGCTAACCGCTCCCTATCCTCCCTAACACAGGTATTTGGTGCGTACCTCTCGGAGGCGCCGCACCCGTCTTCTCATTACTTCGGCAACGGCGAGTGCTTTCTCTGGCGAGCATCCGTTCTCGCCTCCCTACCACCGCCACCGTCTGCCGACACGACTAATCTCACCCGTGCGACCACCATCGCGTCGGACACAACTTCCTCTATACCCCCGCTTGGTCCGTCTGCAGCGGCTCTGGCGACCAAGCACAACCTCTCCAGCACCACCACCTGCATACTACACACAGCATCTCCGTCGGCATCTACTGGCTCCCTCTTAGACCCTACGCCAGCCCGCAGCTCCGGTACTTCCTCACCCGCTGTGCCTCCTTCGCCCTCCATCCGCTTCAAGGCATTTCCATACAGCGGCGTCAACGAGTTCTACATATACTGTGAGGCCCACTGGCTTTCGATAGGCGGTGGCGACGGGCACTATGGTTTGTGGCTGGATGATAGCCTGGAAAAGGGTGTCAGCTCGCGGTGCCTGACCTTTGGGAACGAGCCGCTGAGCGACGAGGGGGAGAAGTTTGGCGTCCTCGGGGTAGAGGTCTGGGTCATCGGGCATGACAGGCCTTGATTGGGCGGTGGACTCATGTTGCTTGCAGTTGCTGATGCAGCTTTATCCGCTCGTTCTCCCCCTCTTCCTCATTTCTCGGACCCTGTTCTGGGCTGTTATTGCTGCGTGTACTTCGTTGAATTCGCTGGAGGCGCTTGGCGTTTGGATCGGTTCCCGGACGGGGCACTTGCGTGCTCTCCTCTCGGATACGCAAGTGTGTTCTCCACGATATTAATGACGCAGATGGCAAGCTAGATTACCAAACATACCGGCATGAGGTATATGCAAGGACTTCGTTACGGAAATGACTGAAGCAGAAGGTTCTGCCGGTACCAACACTGCGTGTTGATTAAAGCAAGCCACGCAGGACTCCCGCTCTTCCCTGATGATGAGCTCCTGCTGCTCAGCATTTGGAATATATATATCTGGCACGTACACGGAGATAGCTCAGCAATTTGACACCTGTGTTCGTTACTGGCAAAGGGCTCATGTACGAGTCATGCTTCTTCACCTTCGCAGAACACTTATTGCTTCATGAAGCCCGCAACTCCCTCGGCCATTGCACCCGACGGCTTGCGACCTATAACCTCCCTAGGCCACTGATCAGACGATGTCACGATTTCTCAGCCCTTCTGCATATGATGAGGTAGCTCGCTGCGGGGATAAGTCGAACAGTGGCACCGAGAGGTGAAGATGGTATGGTTGAAGTTTTACATTCTGTGGCTTAGTCGTTCGCGGGTGTTCATCACATATCATGACCCAATGTCAAAAAGTTCCAGTTCGTGTCTTCCGCAATCCGGAATTGCTTATAGCATTGTAATCTGGTGGCTGGTCTCATCCCTAATAGCAGCCCGTTCCAGCCCTAACTATGCGGCCTAGTGCTCTTAGGCAAACAGCAGTGACTACCATCTCTTGTGCTTGTAAACACCAGTGCCTAATTCTTCCAATTGTGATATCATGTCGTGAAAAGGGAAGCGGAACATAGACTGAGCAGGAAATCCGTCCAAACGTCATCATCACCTCTTCTGCTCGATCCTCTTTTGTGCAAACCCGTCCATCAACCGAGATACTGAGCCTGCAACATGGCTTCCCTTGTGATCGTAGCAGCGTAAACCGGAACATCTGTCCTACAAATTCTCGTGGAGTGACCAAGCAGAGCTGCCTACCGCATGATCTCCTGGTAGATCAACTGCTTCAGCTGTTCCTTGCTAAGGTTGTCTTTGTGCTTATCAAAGTCAAAGAACTCCTCGGGGATTGGCGGCGCGGTAGGCTCGTCATCAGGGTCGTGATAAGGCTCCAGATAAGGGTGCTTGAGCGCTTCCTCTACTGTGATGCGCTTGACCGGATTAAAGGCGAGGAGCTTCTCGAGGAGATCGAGGGCTAAGTCTGACGTCTTCGGGAACAATGTCCTGAAGGGTACTTTCTTCTTGAATGGTAGAGACCGAATGTATTCGCGAGCACGCCTGGACTTGATACCGTAGTAGTCTTCCATAGTGGGCGTGCCAAGCACGTCAAGGATGAGCGTAAGCTGGTGATGGTCTGCCTTCCGGGTTAGCATGGCACCAGGGAAAGCGTGGAGAGACTATATGCTGACAGTCCTTGCCCGGGAACAGTGGCTTTCCGCTCAGCATTTCGGCCAAAATGCAGCCTACTGACCAGACGTCGATCGCCTTTGTGTATTCCTTGAAGGTCAACATAATTTCGGGGGCGCGGTACCAGCGTGTAGCCACGTATTCCGTCATGAAACCCGAGTTGTCCTCCTGAGAAGCCGCTGAACGAGCCAGGCCAAAATCGCAGACCTTCAGATCACAATTGGCGTTGAGAAGCAGGTTGGAAGGTTTCAGATCACGGTGGAGCACGTTCGCCGAATGCATCGCCTTGAGGGCGCGGAGGGTTTGATAGATGAAGTATTGGCAATGGTCGTCCGACAAGTCCTGTGTCCGGATCACACGGTGCATATCTGTCTCCATCAATTCCTGCGGAGGAGAGAACACGGGTCAGAGAATCGAGGCGCGAACCAGCTCCCCCCCTTGCCGCGTGGAGTTGCATACCTGGATGAGGTAGACCTCGTTGAAAGTCTCGTAGCTGCGTGGCTTCTGGATGTCTAGAATCGAGATGATGTTCTCGTGATTGAAGTAGCGTAGAAGCTTCATCTCGCGCAAGGTCCTCAGGCAAAACATGGAATGGTCGAAGGGCGTGATCTTCTTGATGGCGACCTTCTGTCCGGACGGCTTGTGTATCGCGGAACTGGAGGAAAGCCTACGTTAGTAGGCTATTGAGGCGCCTTGCTCAGGAGGGCCGCCATACCAGACAACACCGTAGGCACCCTCGCCGACAACATCCTGAATGTCGTACTGCTCGCTGACGTTGAAGGAGATTTTGCGAGACCCCGAGGGGTTTGGAGGATTTGAGCGCGACATGGCTAATAGGTGACTTCGGCCGACAATGACGGGTCGATGGAATAGGACGCTTCTGGGCAGATATCCAAGCTTGCTCGGCCCGACGATCGACTATTGTACACAAATATGAGGAAAATGGGAAGGAAAGGAGTTGAGGAATGGGGACTGTTAACGGACGGGCTATGCTCTCTGGCTCAACGAAGCAGATCAGACCAAGGATTGGGACGGGAAATGTAACGTCTTGTAGGATGGGCTGGCGCTATCGTGGGGCTTCTAGTCAGAGAGAGGGGACCGTGTGCCAGGGGCTACTCTGCCGCTTGGGCCTGGGACCGGCCCAGATAGGTACTTTCAACAAAGAGCTAGACCGGATGCCGGGTAAAGTAGAACTATTATTCTGCTTTCTGTAGCAGGCGCGAGTTTGGGTCCCGGGTGAGCCACGAGCAGGTGGAGTCGTGTCTTCTTTGTCCGTTGCCTGGTGGGCGGGTGCAGCCGCGTTAGGTACGCAGTCTAGAGCGAAGAGCCCCATGGATTAGCTACATTGCAATGTGGCGCTAAGAAAAGGTTGTGTACGATGTGCCTGCAGGTGAAGAAGCGACACGGCAAGATGACGATGTGATATAGCAGAGGAAAGGAAAAGCTTCGAGCCGCCTGGCAACCCACAGGGGTGCGGTCGCTTGAACTCCGTGCCTGGAAGACCGGTATGGGCGGTTGCCCGTTGTGCGATTCAGATCTCCCAGAAACAGTCCCATATCCGAGACCTCCATATAGCGTGGATAGGGTAGCACTTCCACAAGGCGAAACTTTGCGGCACAAAGCATCTCTCAGAGACCCGAACGGACAATGGGCGTGATGGGATCTGAGTGCGCAGCGGCAAGAGTGACAAGGGGCAGAGGTGGGTTTGAGATGGACAAGGAGCGGATAGGGCTGGGGAGGAGTAGGTCTGGAGCTCGGCTGGAGGGGTTCACGGATCCGTACCTGTATGATCTCCCTAGCCGGGTGTTGAAGGGGAGTGGAAGAGAGGGACATGGAGGAAGGGTCGGGAAACACACGGCGGGATTGAAGAGGACCTGGAAATGTAGACATCGCACATACGCACCTGAAGCTGAACGCGGACCCGGCGAGGCTTCTGTCCGGCACAGGAAAAGTAGAGACGGCGTGTTATCGCGAGGATCGTCGTGCTCGTCCGGGTGAGGGGTGTTGCCGGCAGGAGGGAGGTAAGGTTACGCCGTACTAATGTGCGTCGCAAGGAAGGTAGGCAAAGCTGGCAAGGTACTTGAGATGAAAGCAGAGACGCCGGGCCGGCACAGCTGAGAGTATAGGTAGCGACGGGAGCCTTGCACTGCTATGTGAGACTTGCGAGAGGAGGATCTGTCTGCACGCAAGTACAGCAGCAGAGGGGAGCAGAGGGGGAGGAGGGGGAAAGGGGGACGATGGACGTTTTGGATGAGGAAAGCAGCGGAAAGGAAAGGAGGGGTCGTCGCCAATCGGTACCAGACATTGGAGGTACCGCAGGGGGAAATACCACCCCCTTCTCTACCCGCGTTAGGTACCTTAGGTAGGTAGGCACCAGGTCTCCAGCTGGGCTAAAGGGACAACATACCTTATCTACTCCAGGTAGAGTACATTCATGGCGGGGTCGGGGCCACCCGCTTCGGGACGGACTCTCCTCAGAATGGACTGGTGAGACAAGGGTCTTTACCATTTCAGAGGGGTCCAGAGCCCCGTCCGGCATACGGCAACATCAACTCCAACCTGGCTTACGTATGACACGAAACTCCTGGCGCCCACCTCATCAATCTAGCCTGGCAATGGAGAGGTTCAGAGCTGATAGCCGTGGCAGCAGCAGCAGCGTGGGACGAGCGAAAGTTCGGTCGGGAACCAAAGCCCGCTGTTCATCCAAGGCGAGGCCGAGGAAGGACGCCATTGCATTGTCGCAGGATCTGTGATAGTGATAAGAGTCTCAGAAAGGACGCCATCACGGCCGCATCGCGCCGCCGCGTCTTGCCATTGGCACCGTACTCTGGATGGTCGATATAGATGTGGAGGGACATGCATGCATGCCTCAGCGCCAGGATCGCGACTTGTGAGCACCACCACCAACCAGCGCCGGAATTAGGCGCCCGCTACCCAGCTCGGCGCGTGTGTTTCAGTCACACTCCAACCAGTTTCATCAAGACGGCAACACCGTCCGGCGCCGCGAGCCAATACGCACAGCCAGCTAGGAGAGCCAGATATCTGATCGTGGTCTTTGGTTCTTGCACTCCGCAGAGCTCCTGTATGTCGGGCACGCCTTCAGGCCCGACCGAAATCCTGGTCCTTTCGTCGTCGTTAGTGAAAGCCGGCCGCATCAAACCCTTGGTCTACCAATGAGCAATCGCCGACGACGGAAGAGAAGGTGAAGAGCCGCATCTGATCGGGCCATAGTCCCGTTCATAACAGATTTACAACTCGCCGCTAGGGGCAACCGCCCAAGACCCATACCAGACAGCGTTGGACGATGACTTCAAGCTCCTGCCTTCTACATATCTCGCATCCCTTTTCCATTTGCTAAACTGCGCTGAGATAGTCTGCTAAGTCTATACACTTAATGCCGCTACATTACCTGCCCGGCCAACATCAAGTCATTTACTGCACCACCTGCAAAAGAGCGTCAGCGATGATACTCGACGGCGCCTTAGTGGAGGGCTGGGGCAAGGCAAAGGGGAGTGCGGTTTGCGCCTTCAGGAGAGACTCACCTTTTCTCTCAATGTGCCCATCCACTGCTGATAGCTCATGCCTTGGTCCGCGCGGTCCTCCACCAGGAGCGTTTGGGCCCAGAGCTTGAGGCTGGGCTCACCATCTTCCCGGACAATGTAGAGGTGCGGCAGTGTAACGCTACCGACGCCTCGAGACTTGTGATCCCGGCTCTTCTGAATGACCGCCCGCACTCTCTCGTTGAAATCGTTGTCCAGCTCTGGCAAGCTACCCTTTCCGACACGCAGCTGCGTCCTGTCCGCCACCCCGAAGACGTCCATAAGCAGCTGTGGAACAGCATCCCTGCCGACCCAGAGAAACTGGGTCTGGCCGTCATCGATGAGGTAAAGGCCGTAAGGCACAAATCTCTCCGAGGACAAGTTAAGTGGCGGAGGGAGCACAATCTGGCTGGTCTCTGGGTCCGGGACACCGGCCGCGTCCGGCATGTCGTGAAGCGAATAAAGACGGGGGTAGATGTACTGCATAAGCAGGGGCAGGGGTAGAGTTGACAGCAGACATAACGCCGCCGACCTGAGATCTGAAGGAATTTGTGCCGACTTCCGTAGCCCGACGTGCTTTATCAGGCCAAGGAAAAGCACCGGCAGCCCGCGCAAGTTGGAGGGGAACTGCAGGCCACCACCCATGCTGCCGCCCGCCAATTCTTTCTTGAATGTCTGCAGAAGCTCCGTGACCTTGCTCTGCAGCGAATCCCGGGCAGCTTCCAGGCCACTGCTCAGGGCTCTTTCAACCGCCTTGTGGCTGAAGTACGTTGTGATGGCACACTGATCTGCAGATGCGTAGACGTCGGCCAGGTTGGTTGTCGTAGGCAAAGCCAGTGTCAAGACACGGATACGCCGCTCGCCATTGCAAGTAGTGTGTAGGACGGCCGCCTGCATGCAGACAATGTTCTTTGTGAGGTTCTCGTCAATAGCGACCTCGACGACATAGCATTGATCGCGTGGGAACGCGGGGAACGCGCAAAGATCAGAGCTGCGATTGAAGAAGTTGCCGTAGAATGTGTTCATCCGAAGACCGCTGGTGGCCCGCACACGCAAGACCGCCTCCAAGCCAATCTCAGACGATAGGTAATCACTGAACTCGGACGCAAACTTGATGGCGTCCTCAGGGCGGCCCGCATTCCAGCCAGGGTAGAACCAAGTCTGCCCTCCAGTATATCTCGGGAGATTGCTCAGCGAGGCAACATCCTGGTACTGTGAGGAGAACAGAAACATGTCGATGGACACCTGGTTCTTCGAGCACTCCACGGCAAAGCTCTTATAGAAGCTGCTTGCGGTTTGCAGCAAGCTGCTCTCCTTCGAGGTGCCGAGCAGCTTCTTGTCCTCTCTCATATCCAGTTTGCCGTACCCAATATTCGGCAGCGATGCGCTTAAAACGGTGATCTTCCCTCCGAGGGGAGAAATTAGCTTGTGACCGGCCCGAAGGGCGGAGCCCATGCACGAGCCATTGTCCGTGTTGTTCGCGAACATGTCGGGCAGCTTTTGGAGGAAAGTCTCGATGCTCTGTCGACACTCCGTCAAGGGAACCAAGGAAACCTGCGGCAGTGGCAGGAATGGCTCATCCAGGTCGCTCACGACAAGCATGCTCGTCTCCCCATTCTCGTCAGTGTCCTTCGGGATGGAGAAGTAGTGCAAGCTGGAATCCACGGCAATGAACCCAAGGCGCGTGCGGCGGTCAGCATTCGGTATCCTGTTAAGACTGTCTAGAATAGTCCGCGCACTCGTGGCTAAAAGACCCGTCGACACCGCGGCGTAGCTGACATCAAAGAGAAACAGGTAAACCAGTGGCTGAGGAGGCCGTACCATGTACTCTTGCGGCGCGACGAATTCAACGACTGCATGGTTCAGTTCGTGGCGCTGCCATCGATCGACGCTCTTCTGGGCAGCGGCATCCCAGTCGAAGGCTTGTGGTACGTCGTTGGATAGGTTGCACATGTTGCAACGCCATCGGTGGCCGTGGTCCAGGAAGGTCACGTAGGGATTGATGTAAGACCTGCATCTCCGGCACCGAGATATGACTTGGTCCTGGACGATCGGCACGGCATCGTCCATGTCATGAAGCGCGGCATACGGCTGGATCACAAGAGCGAAAGGTAACTTCGACTTCTTGAGGAGAGAGTGGGTGGTCGGAACGGCATTCAGGGTCGATCTGACGTATTTGGGCGGGCAATTCGCGTCGGGAGACGGAGTGACGCTGGACTACGGACGCAGGGCAGTGTTAGCCATCCCAAAACCTTCATGCGTCGTGTCGGTGCTTGCAAAACAGACAAACCTACATTGGGTGGCAGGATGATAGGAGGCGGAGGCAGATCCAACTCTGAGACATTGAATGGCTGGTTAATGAGATCGGTAGGGTAGAGCTGGTTTAAGGGACCTGGCCTCGCCTGAGTGGGAGGGACCTGGCCAGGCTGGCTGGCTCCCAGCTGCACCCCCGCCATTCCTTGTGTGATGCCAGCTACTCCCGGGGTCACCGCGGGAGCAGCTCCGGCGGCAGGATAGTATGACTCCGGTGCTTGATAACCTCCAGCGCCGGCGACTGGCTGGGGAGATCCATAAGGCTGGGGGGCACCATAAGCAGCAGCCTGTGGCTCCTGGGCGGGCGGGTAGCCGCCGTAGCCAGCCGACAGAGGCTGAGGAGCACCAAACTGTCCTCCGGCTGGGAGCTGGCCGCCTACGGCAGCATTGGCTCCGCTGCCGACTTCGAAGGCGCCCGCAGCATATGCTCTCTTCTTTTTCCTCCCATGATCGTGATGTGCGCCTCCAGGTGGTGGCGGAGAGACGGGAGGGTCGTCAAATGGTTGGGTCGCCGGGTCTGGGTACGGCGATGGCTGCCCGTACTGATCCTGGGACGGGTACTGGCCGTAACCCTCGTTTGGCGCCGCCATGATTGCGCTCGAGGCGGTGGGAGATGGGGATGGCGAGCAGAGGTCAAGCGGGGACCCTGGGCAGGCGGAAAGTGCGGCGCAAAAGCTCCGTGCTGCCGTGGAATGGCAGCGAGTGTCGAGTGCTGTCTGTGCGATACTTCTGTGTGTTGGAGATTCCTTGACGCCGTCGAGGGAGAGTGGGAAGAGGCAAAGTCAGGCGGGGCTGGTGGTTTATGTGTGCGACTTTTGCTGATAGATGGAAGCTGGGAAGTTGTAGCTCTGGCCTTTACCTCTTTGGGACATGACTGCAAGCTGTCCTTGAACTGGTCGCGACGGTGCTAAGGTACATCGTGTAAGGTACCTGCAGCCACCTCCATAGCTGAGAGCGGTACATCCAGCGCGCGTACCAAGTGCGGGCAGTTGCACGCCGAAGCCTCCAGCTGGCATGCCTGTTTTCCAGCTTGCGTAAACAGCCAGCCAACCCAGTCAGTGTCTACGTAGGTACCCTACATAGTAACTGAAGCGTGGACCCCTATTTACGTTCAGCTCCAGCGCGCGGCTCCAGATAAAAGCGAGTCCTGAGCGACTTCTCTCGCCAGCCACTCTGGTCTCCCGGTCTCTTTGTGTTTTTCCAAAGCTGCCAGCCACCTTTCCCTTACTCTTGTAGTCTGATCCAAAAGCGCATCTTGTGATAAAGGCGTGCCAAGGTCTCCCAGAACCCCCCGCCTTCGCCAAGGCTCGCAGCTCGTCAATTGGAAGTTCAACCAGATCTACGAGAGATTTCCCCGCGCATCACGTCCTAAGCGTCGAATAGAAACAAACACCCAGCGCTCCCTTCACACCGGTCCCTACCTCGAGGGCAAGCGCCATCCTCCCTCACATAATGGCCTGGTCAAAGCCGAAGCCTAGCGCTCCCCCTTCAATCCTCAGGTCGGTACACAACTACGTCCTTCGCTGGCTTGACAGCTGACCCGCGTTTTCTCTCTGCAGCCAGGTCCTTCCCTTGCTCGTGACTTTCGCGATCTTGGCCGGCCTAGCCTTCGTCGCCTACCATGTCTACCTCAGCGTCTCCAAGATACGGGGGAACGTCACCAAGAAGATGGGCAACAAGCATGTCGTCTTCACCAAGGACGGCATGCGCGTGGGCGTCAAGCACGTCGAGCAGGAGGAGTACGTCGATGCCACCCAGAGCTGGGTCGTCAAGGCATGGAACCTGAGTGGCAAGGAGAAGGAGGAGGCAGAGCAGAAGAAGAAGTAGAAATGAGGGGGAAACCAAAGCGGTATTCTCTTTGAGTATACCGATGCCTCTGCGGAGATGGCCATTGTCTCTAGCAGGTCATGATAACGATTGTTATGATACCCCAACTATAACAAGGTTTGGGCACGAAATGGAGCGTCCCAGGAAGTATATAGGGGCAGAAAAGTCCTGGGAAACTCGGTAGAGGATGAGGTCCAGGGACATGGGGACATTTGCCTTATGGAACGGAATTCTTTCAACTATCTAGCCCATGGCTTCGGGCTGCATTTGACTTCGGTATATCCAACCACATGCGCTTCAGCTACCAATTCAACATACAGCGATTCTGACATGTGCGTTTCCCTTCATTGGTTGTCTAATACTTTGTAGGCCGTCCCACTCTGCGTGTGCTGTACAATTCCATCCAGGGGCTGTGTTGCGCAGACGTAACGACCTCTTCCGCGGCCGAGTAATCGGCCTCTCTCCTTCTTCCATAAAGGGTACGTCAGCGCAGATTCTGGGCTGGACCGTGCCAACATCTTGACGCAGGTAAATCAGCGTTCACAGCCGCCGCTCTTCCCGGGTTGCCCCCAAGACTGCAACTACCTACGGTTCGTTGGGAACGAGTTGACACCCGTCTTCGAAGTGGGCGTCGTATTAAATCCATCTTGATATATCAAGCCTTGGGTAAGTTCGCTCAGACGGCCAGCCACTTCTGGGCCACAGACTCGCCCGCTTCCCCCGCCTCCCCCGACGCATTTCTGACTAGTTCTGCCTTCTTCCGGTCGTGGTTTGCCTTCTGCATTGCCTCCCACTGCTGCATTGGGTTCATGGCGTACCCGGCAGTGGGCGGTGCCTGGCGTGCTGAGACCAGCTTGTCATGGTCATGGACCATCGCGTACGGCTGTGCCATGAGCGCGTCGCGGCGGATGAGCATCGATGGTATCCGCAAGTTCAGCTAAGGAGTCATCAGTCACACCTGTCACGTTCCCCAGGGGGGGAATGGGCCGACATGGGAAAGGGGGGCTGGGAAGTGCGGAGGTATTGTTAGGGACGGAGAGCGCTCTACCTGTGACAGGATGTGCGCATATTTGATACCGCACTCATCCGCAATGTACTTGAGCCTGCCAAGGACCCATGCACGTTGAGAATCGGTCGTGTAGTCCTGACCGTTGATACAGGTCAGGGGCCAGGTTAGGAAAAAGCCTGCAAGCCCCTTGAGACTATCTTCCTCGCCGCACGCGAAGCCAGAGAGCTGGTTCTCGAGGAGGTGCCTGCGTTTGAGGTGCCAGCCGAGGTGGTACGGTACGGAGGCAACGATGTCGGTTATGATATCGACGCATGTGCGCGCCGCGGTGGCGTACTCGGGTGTCGTGCGATAGTCAACCGGCGAGCACACCCAGGCCGCACATCGCACAATGACCGAGGAGAGGATTAGGCGACAGACCCGGACCATGTTCCAGACACTCGCAATATAGAAGTCGCCGTAAATGTCTACCCGGCCTGGAAACACCTCGGCCTTGCTGTAGTCACCATCGGGAACATTGTCCTCCCACGCGACTGTCCGGAAATGCCACGCTTCCGGTAGCCTCTTGGCCCAGCTCACACACTCCTGGTCGACAATTTGTGCCCGACGAATCAGGTCGAACACGAGTTCCATGTTCTCGGATGTTCGGGCCATTCCGCCCTCGAGCAGGCGCGCCACCTTCGCGCGGAGCTCGGCAGTCGTGATATTCAGGCGCTGGGATTCGGCTGCGGCTTCGTCGGAGACCGCGCCATCAAGCCACCAGTCGACCCCCATCAGGGGGTTCTTGGACCTAGACAAGGTCTGCACAATCTGGCGCGTGTCAGTTTGCACCGGGACACGCCGTCGTCTGGTATGTGAAATACGTACCATTTGAGTGCGTACGGCGATGAAGAGGAGGAGGCCGGTCTTGGTCCGGAGCTGCTCGCGCCCACGAGACATGACCAGTTGAATAGCACCTTCAATGTGGGAGCCCCACGCGTACGAGCCCATCTGCTTCGCAGTGATGTTCTTTGATGGGGTCAGTGGAACAGCATGGCCATCGGGAGTATGCAGTCAGGTGCTTGTGACTTACTTCGAAGAGTCCAAGGAGCAGCACTGTTGCTAATGTCTCATCAGACTTGGACAGTCGGGGGTCCTTAAGAGCATGGTGTGTCGCGGCCAGAGCCCTAGTGTACGCGGACAGAGCTCTACCGCTAAAGTCAACGCCGTTGGCGGTGACGCGGTTCCCGAGGGAAGCAAGGGCACAAGCGTTGAATGCGGCAGCGAGATGGCTGTTGGGGCGCTGAGCTTCGATCAGCGGGACAAGGTACTCCATAAAGCCTCGCGTGCCGCCTTGTCGTGGGAGCAGGATGAAGTTGGAGACAAAATGACAGGTTGCCAGCTGTTCCACTGAAACACCTGGAGCTGGAAGGATAATCGCTGCCGTTGGAAATGAGAAGAAATCCTTGGACCTGGGGGAGACAGAATCCTTTGATGATGCCGGCGATTCGGGACTCTGGTCTCCTGACTTGTGGGACGCTGCTTTCCTGTTCGCCTTCTGCGCTCTCCTCTCCGTGGCCTTGGTCTCGTTGCGGAACACCAGGTCAAACTCGTCCTTATAACCAGGACATTGCCGCCGGGATTTTGCGCATTGGTTACATGTGGGCTTTGTTTCGTCACACTAGGTGATGAAATGCTCGCATCAGCAGGACTGAGGCGCCACCGTGGTGGGAGGCACCGCGACGAGAACGCACCTTTATCCGCCGCGTTCGGCACATCTGGCAGCCCCGTGAGGGCTTCCCGCAGTAGACCATGGTGCTGGACGTGCGTGAGTGGTTACAAAGGAGACAGAGATGCCCTCAACGCCGGTAAGGTCGCAACTCTGCAGCTGAGTGTTAGAAAAAGGCGGAGCAAGTCAAGGGCTTGTATTCTGAGCATTCAAGGACAGATGAGCGTCCTGCGGGTCTGGGGCAGCCCTACGACAGAGGGCCAGAGGTGGTCTGCTGGGGGGAGGTTGGGGTTGACAAGGTATGTCGACTTCTGCGATACGGCGATGATCACAGATGATAGTCGACTGTCTGGGAGGGTCCGCGGGCCGCGAAACGGCCGGACGGGCTAGTCAGACTCGGCGATGCGCACTGACGGAGAAGCGTGACTCTTGCAGCTCAGGGTTGCAGTCGACGGTGAGTGCCGACGAGGTTGCTTTAGAACATGAAACGAGCGGCGTCACTGGCCCTTCGCCTAAGACGCTGCGGACCACTGCCTCTATCGGCCTCGACTCCGAGTTGGCGCTGAGTCGATGAGTTAGGAGCTGGATGGCTCGATGAGGGGTAACGATGCGACACTGCCACGATGCCACAGAACGAACGGAGATACAAGACACGGGCAGAGCCTGTGTCTCAAAACGGGGTGATGGTGTCTCCTATCAAGCATCGGCCCCGGGACACTGGCGTCATCGGGCGCTCGTCCGGGCAGGCGGCAAAGCAGACAGCCTCCTTGTGGGAAAACAGGTGGATGACAGGCCCAAGATGCCCGCTGTTGTTTCGGCTCTGTGTGGCTGAGGGAGCCTGCTCCCAGGATTCAGGCGATTGCGGGCGCAGAGGGGGGTGGTGGTGGAGGTGAGGCGTGGGAGTGCACGAGTAATGTTCCAGGTTGTTGAGGGCCATGGCGCCCGGGATGAAGAAACCGGGGGCACTTCCCGGTTGACAAGTGCCACAGCCTAGCGTCTCCCGCTCATGCTAGTCGCCGATCTTGGGGGCATTTCGCAGGCCTGGCTGGCCCGCCTTTCGGCATTGGGAGGCTCCCATCTGCCCTCGAGCTCATCGAGGATCCTGACACCGCCCGTTGTGAATACCTCTTTTAGGAGCCTCTATTCCACACATGCTCCGCAGAGAGCCTCAGCAAGTCGTGGCGTCGCTGACGGTGATGAGGGGAGCCTTTCATTCTTCACTACATACCTTCCCTGACGCGACGACCCGTTTATCCCCTGCCTTTTGGTGTGGGAATAAGATGCTGACTCGGCAGCAGCCTCAACAAGGAGTCAGCCGAGCCTTCGATGGCTTTGACCGGGTGATTACTTAATCCTCAGTCTCTTCGATTCAGGGGGCTCAATCCGTCTCAAACAGCCGCCATGGGTGTCACATTACTATGGTCGTTAAGCATCTACAATGTGCGGAGTAGCATCCACTTTTTTCGGGCTTGCGAATAAAGTACTCGGGTATAATATTGGCCATATTAACAAGATAGATGTACTCCATAGACCGAGTCTATATCGTCTTCCCAGGGCAGAGCAGGGCAGAGAAGCGCAAGGGGGGGAGAAAGCTGCACGCGATCCGCTGTCACCCCAGTAAACCTTAAGCAAACGTTGACGCCGGATCGTACCTGAACGGACCCATATCTAGGAGCACGCGCAAGCAACGGTCGTCACGCAGCCCATGATGTGAACTGCTGATACTCCAACGTCGGTCTGACCCGTCTCACCTCCAGGGACTCTCCATGGTACCTGCTGCCACAGAGGCAAGATCTATTCTGACAAGACACCAAGTTCACCTTGGGCATGCTGTGAGTGCGAAACGCCGAGTGTATGCCTGAGCCGCTTGAATCTTGGCAATGGGTATCTCCCAAGACAGCCAGTTACATAGCAAAAGCAAGCGGCTACTGTAGGTTGTCTGCCGGTAGATGGATTCCATGCATCAGGTATTAAATAAACCGGCTACACCCTCCAGGTCGGGAGATTCTCTTTTGTCTGGGCCACCCGGCCTCCCTTCCGGTGGGGGAGCGGTCATGAACTCTTGTGCCATCTTGCTCCGGAGGGGCTTCTTGGCCACGGGCCGGCTGCTCTCCGATCTGAGTCCAATGCTCTTGCTCAGCTTTCCCATCTCCGAAATGCTGACCCCCTTAAGATCCTTGAGCAAGTCAAGAACCAGGGCACGCTGCTGACGTGAGTGCATTCCCGGCCGCGAGAGGTACTCGATGGTCGTGTCAACATCTTGCTGTTTGATGTTTGGAAGCGAACAGAGGACCTCTCTCGGGGTCTGCGTGAGTGGGCTGTAGTATATAAGAATGAAGGCGATGACATGGCCCAGCTCCTTCTGGAGATCGACAAAGTAGGGTTCGTGGAGAGAAGTTATGCACGCCTTCAGGACTTCCGACGAGATGAACTCGCGGATGGCCGCGGCATTTTCTGGCGGGATAGGGAAGCGCTCGGGTGGAATGAGATCGTCCATGCTATCTGCGTCAGCGGACGGCGAGGTCTTTGATACAAATTCAGGAATAATTGATCTGAACACTCGTAAGACGACACCACAGCACCTGCTGTCATGCATGCGAATCGCGTGGGCGCAGAACATCAGCAGAGGCTCAGCAATGGTGAATTGCATCAAGCAGAATCGTCGGAGTGACGGATGTTGGCGAGGGGGGGGGCCGTCCTCCTGGCCGTCCGCACCGGCATCGCTCAGCTCGTCTGGTATTGTCAGAGGGATACAAAGAACAGTCATAGTGGTGGGCAAGTACTCACCAGTTCTAGCCGGATCGAGAAAGTCAGCTAACATAACTACAGCCGAGTAAGTCAGCTGGCGGAGTATGCTTTCCGCCTTCATCTCCTCGGTCAACTCGTCACCAGCCGACTGGATGCTTTGCTGCCTATCCAGCTTCTCCCACTGCGAACTGATCTTCGAATCCATCTGCTGGAAGCACGCCGCTAAAAGAGGAGGCAAGAAATGTTCTCGCAAATCCACAGGGCAGTGATCAACTAGGTACCTGACCAGATTAAGAAGATTAATGATCTGGTGAGCGGACAAGCAAGATGAATCCGCAAAGAGAGCATGGGCTAGCGGGCCGGGGAGCTCTTCAAATCCGTAGAACTGCACGTCGAGCCTACTCATGCAATAGATGATGGCATAGCTGGTTTCACGGACGAAGCGAACCGACCCTCGAATCGAAGAAGCGAGGCCCTCCAGGGTGCCTTTCTTGTCGAGAACTCGCGCGTAGAAGTCATCTTTGCTTCCTTCAGAGATCCCAGCTTGCCAGAAACGGTCAGTCAAGACCCTCTCCACTATGGACTGCATCTCGTTCGGTAGCAAGGACCAGTTGCTAGGGTTATGGGTCGCGTGGGCATGGCTTTAATACCGTCAGCAGCTTTCTGCACCAGCTATCGATTTACTTACGCCAGGAACTGGAGTAGCTCCGGGAGAATGACAGGGATGCCATCTTGCCAGAGGGCACAGGAAGCCTCGTAAGACGGTGAATTCTTCTCCAGCTTTTCCACAGAGTAAGTCAGGAAGGACTTGGTAGAGCGAAGAGGTAACAGCTGGCACGGTTAGCCGGAACATCAGCAACCTGACGACGTGGTAAGTCGTACCATCTGCCGCTCTTCAAGTTCGGCCTGTAGCGCGAGCCCTTCGGCGTCGAGTTCCACAGCACCCCAGTCGGTTATTTTGTGTATTTGTCGACGCGCGAGATAGGTCTGCGCCTTGTCCAAGGCCATTAGCCGAGCAAACCCGGCATAAGATGAAAGTGCCTGCTTCAGATTCTCATTCTGCCACTGTTGCGTCACAGGACGGATAAAAGCCTGTAGCCGCTGCAACCGGAGTGCCGGGTCGATGCGGGTTGCGCGGTGTCTGCGGAGAGTCAGCCTTGAGGAAGAAGGATAGCCGAAAGAGACAGACATACATGACAAGGAACAGGAAGCTTTGGTACGCGACCTGCCTCTTCTCATCAAGCGAGCCAGAAGCAATCATGTCATTTACCTTGGCCTCAAGCTGATCGTAGACATCCTATATCAAGTCAGCCGATCATGTTCAAGGCGTGGTCACCGAGCCATGATTTACTAGGAGGTGGTCCGGCATTTTCGAGGCCAGGCGTTGAAGCTCAACTATACTCTCAGACTGGAAATCTTTGATAGCATCATTGAAAACCTTGTGCTCAGGCTGCGTGGCCGGCCACGTCATGAGAATATGTTCTAGGACCTTGAGCATGAAGCCAGTATTCTTGTCCAGAGCTCCGGTTGAGAACGCGACCAGCAATTGCAGTATTCTCTTCCGGATTAGAGGATCCTAAGCCAAGTTAGTGGCTGGGCGAGTTCCTGGTCGAGGATACACACCTCAAACTGCATCTGAATCAGCTGGTTGCACCATGATTCCAAGTACTGCTCCACCTGCTGTCTCTGCTGCTCCTGTCATGGCTGGTTAGCAGCGATTTGCATGGACTGTATTTCGACTTACATATCGCTCGGCAGCATCTCTACTACCGGCTCTCCACTTAACGTATCCTTTCAATGCAGACTCAATGACAGTAAGCTGACCATCAACCCGCAGGTAAGGCATAGAGTTCTTCGTATATGTAGACGCTTTGAATCGTCAACAAGGGGTGTGGCAAGAACCACGCGGGGATGGCGAAGGCTTACGATTCAGAGGTGGCTGCCCATCGTACAGGTGTCGAAGGACATTATCAGCTTGATCCAGGATGTAGGAGATAGCGTCAGATAGTGTTAGTTGGACGACGTTCTCGATGACCTGCGAGCTATATCGACGGTAGTTTCCCAGAAATGCGTGCCGCTCCGGGACGGTGTCGGTATCCTCCATGAGCAGGATGTAAGTGGGATCCTGTGTATCTTCCGGCAAGCTCTCGTACCGTACTAGCCTTGAGCTGCAGACCACCAAAAGGGGCCCAATGAGACGAGTCTTCGCTATGGCGGGGCCAAGGCTGCGGTTCTGAAGGAGTCGCGTCCAGGTTACAAGAACGGGAATCGAGACAACAAGACTTTGGCTTTGAACGACAGTGAGAAGAAGGTCTAGGAAGGCTTGGATGTCTACTCCTGGGGGCATAGTGTCAAATTTCCGATCCAGGTAGTTGCCAATGCAAGACAGCATCTAGAAGCACAGGTAAGCGAGTTGCTGGTTGCGGACGAGTGATTGGGGAGTCCACAACGGCATACCTCGGAAAATTTCTTCGAGAACTGGTACTTATCGTCGTCGAGGTCATCGACATCGACGGTGGACCAAGCAAAGAGCTCCTTGCAACGCTCGACAAACTTGTCGGAATACATCGGGACAACAAGCTCCCGGAACTCATTTCCACTGAAATTACTACGAGCGTAGAGGGCATGCAATGACTCCAGCGAAGCCTAGACAGCATTAGCAAAGTGTGACACAGTGTCCTCCTAGGGAGCAGAAGCCAACCTTTCGAACTGCGATATCCGGAGCCCCTAGGCCATCGCACATGGAGTGGACGCATCTTGAGACTATTATAGCCTTGGGGATCGCCCAGGGCAGGAGGGAGTAAAGCACCTTTAGCGATTTGACGGCACACGACCGGGCGTCTTCATTGTTTTCTACGCCGGTACTGAGGCAATCATTGAGGAAAGCAGATACCCGGTTGAGCCAGCCTTCCTCTCCGCAACGGACGTCTGGACCAGTTTGGCGGTTGGGGAAAGCCTCGGCGAGTACAGTTGCCGGCGTGAATATCTCGACCGCAGCCTTGCTAAGGACGCCTTCTCTTACAGCCACCACGGCGTCATCTCCGTTGAAAATCTCGTCAGAAAGCGTCTCTAGGATAGACAGGACTAGCTCCTTGTGAGGACCGAGCCCGGGTACCTGCCACAGCTGGACCAGCATGGCATCCATGTCCATCCACTCCGCAGCCCAGGACCTCTTGGCCACCTCGACCCAGAGCAAGGCAACCTTGTTTCTGATGTATTGTGGATCTTCCCTCGACACGGCCTGGGACAGCTGCAAGACCCAGTTTCGGAGGAAGGCAGCCTCCTGCTCGGTGTACTCAGCCCACTTGTGCTTGATGGCGTGCTCGAGCAGCGACAGGCCGTAGTGGCGGACGATGGGGGATTGAGACTTGTCGGACGCCAGGGTGAAGCCGTGCGAAGGGCCTTCACTTAGTGCCTTGACCTCCTCTAGGAAAGCCTGGGCCTCGTGGCGGGACTGGTTCGTCGAGTGCGGAGTGTATATGATCTGGAGCGCATCATGGATCTTCGATAGGAGGCCGTTGTCGTCGCCTGCGCCAGCCGTTGCATTGGCAACGGCAACACTCCCGTTGGCGCCTGGGTCAGCCATAGTTGCGAGATATGTACCTGACAGCGGTCTGCGTGAGTGGCACCAGGCCGGACACCACCATATACCAGAAGGAAAGAGAGAGTAGCAGTCCAGGGACGGTCTCTTCCCTAGGCCATGGCAGAGGGTCGGCACACAGGACGATCAGGTGTTGGCGGAAGGGTCCTCGAGGGACAAAGAAGCACTGCAGTAGCGAGGCAGAGTGATATGACAGTGATGTATGGGACGTGCAGTGCAGTGCGAGTATAACGAGATCAAGAAGGTCTGGGAGCTTCTGCGCTTTATGGATTTCCTCTGGCGTTGAGCAGAGTCATCTTATCGGTTGATTCTGAGCGTGAAGGTACCGCCGCAGGCAGAAGAAGTAAGAAAGTACATGTGCCATAATTACGTCTGGGCGCGTTTTTGATGTCGCGGTCGTTTCTGGGGGCCGTGGCCTAGGCCGCGACCCCACCAGAGCTTGGGCCGCTTTCGCTGCCACCAAGGTCTTCACCACAAGAAGGTACCTACCCAATACCTACCTTACGGAAACGGAATAATCAATATTAATACAAGGCTTAAGTACCTGACCTGTACGATTCGATTTCTGTCTCAACTCGGAGCGAAGGCTTCTGACCGGGGCGCAATGGCCCAGAAGTACCGCCAAAGTCCTTTCACATATCACTCGAGTCCTTAACCCCGGGATTCATTGTGTATCTCAGCTCTGCCTGTCTTGCAGAGGTGCATGTCTTTAGTTCTACCTGTCTCTTTCTTCACCTTCCACAGCAGAAAAGCAGACAGACCTCTTGCAGGTCAGTCAGAAAGGTGTCAACCAGTCCGCTATTATTCGGGTATCGAGAAGTTCCACAGACACAGCAGCTTATCGTAGAAACTGCTGGAAACACACAACAATGCCTTGTTCTCAGCAGGACCGGGCTGGAAGTCGCTGCCGTAATTCATGCTCTTGTGCTCCTCGAACCGCCCCAGGACGGCGATGCTGCACTCTGCACTGTCGCCTGTGTCCGCACACACCTCGACGATCCTCGCCCCAGCATGCATGCAGGAGACTAGTATGGTTGCTGTGACACCTCGTCTCCCCGTGCCCTCATGGTTAATGCTGAGCTCCCTGATGAGCCTCAGTCGCCAGACTCCTCCCCCGAGGTTGAGCTCTGCAACCAGTTTTGCGTTCCGCATACCGTACGTCTCCCCGAGGGGCATGATCGAATAGACCCTCACAATATCGTCATAACTGCCTGTCACAACCAGCCGCGCCCCGGCTGCAGTGGTCGCGGAAAGCGGCAGGATCGCGGTGACACCCGCGCCGTGCCCGTCTACTTTGGCAGCTGCGTAAGGAAGCTCCAGGGGCAAGCGCTCCCCGTGCTCTTCCTCGACGCTGTCACCGACTGCGCCGGACACGTACCTCAGCGTGGAATCGTCGCCGCCAGAGTATAATGTAAAATACTCTTTCTGCCCGGCTGCTTTCGTTTCGATAGAGAAGGCGACACACCAGGCCTCTAGCGTATGCGTTAGGAGAGGGGAAGCTGCTGGTACTGCGTCGAATGTGCAGTTATCCCTGTGCATTCTCAGCTTAGCCATGATGACTTGGCCAGTTGAGGTGGTGGCAGCAAGGACATTCGCAGCTGTTGGATGCCATGCCATTGACGTGAATAGGACATCTTCTCCCACCCCTGGCAAGCGTAGAGAAGCCAGGAGCAGGAGTGATGGATGAGTGGTGGTCGACGACGCAAAGTCATCACTATGTGGCTGTGATAGTCTGAGCAGTGAGATAGTGCCTGTGCTAGAAACAACGCCACAGACATCCTCACTGCCGCAGGATGGCTGGAAATGGAGATCTAGGATAGCAGACGGTTGGGATACAGTCTGAATAGGGATCCTAGTCGCATGTGCAGGTGAGATTCTGCTCCGTATCCAAGGAAAGATTTCGAAAGTAGACAATAGAGATCGCGGATTGTGCGGGCGAGACCTACGCTTTGCCCCCAGCTATCTCGAAGAGGATGATGCTGCCGTTTCGACTCTGGGGCCTCCGAGGCGCGCTTGGCAACTGATACTGCGCTGTGTCCTGATGATCCCTCACGTGCTCTTCATCTTCTTCGGGGACATCGCCCGCGGGGACTGAGTCTTCTCTCTGCAAGTTGTAGGTGCCAACTAAGAAGTACGACGGATATGCGGGACAGAACTCAACACAGCTTGGGGGCAGATCAAGGTCGAGGCGTTGAATCGACACTATCGTATCTTTCAAGGCCATCATCTAGATTAGGATACGACCGACCGATAACCGCCAGTCACCCGCAGGATGATTCCCCTTGAACAGATTGTTGGTGGAGTAGCGGTAGGTAGCTCCGGATTCTCGCAGAGACTGGATACTGATAGCTAACTACCCAGCTCTCGAGGTAGGACGCTGATTGTTCCAGGGTTTCGAGTACTTGGATGCCTTCCACAACAGATTTCTCTACCAAGCCCAGGCGTGCTGGGCGCTAGCGTGTTCCTGAAGTTCCCAGCACGGGGGTTAGTCTGCCGTAAAACGAGCTTCAGATTTCCCCATGTCAAGAGCTTCTCGACGGGTAGAATTTCGCAAAGCTGGGGCTCATATTCGATTAGATAATCAATCTAGATCTACCTGTGTACCTGGTGTAATAGTGGTCCTACCCACCTACCTAAAGTTGAGGTAGGGCTGTTCGGCTACGGTTGCCGATCGCCGATCGGCCGGAGCTCCGTCATCACCGGGCCGGCGCAGGAGGCGCCTCTAAAGTATCTACTTGCAAAGCAAAAGGGGGTCCCATACCTCTGCCCCTCCCCTGACAGGAAGATGGGCTTGATGCACGGAGACGTAATCAAATATCGTGTGATCCCAGTTAGCTAGGTGCCGTTTATTTATTGATTGCCAGCAGTGCTATTTCGTCGTATGAACTTTGGAACAGCCAACGCAGTAGCTCACAGAGACGCCTCGGAAGGTAACGAGGGTGTTGCTATTGAACGTTTGCTATTGTCGGTTTAACATCCCTTCACGACTTCAGCTCGGTCATCTGAGTCTCTGCAGCAACAAGCTCTTCGCCTAGGAGCATTCTCTCCCTGATGTACGCCGGCTGAGGGTCATCGTCTGGGAAGAAGCCCTCCGTGGGTGCCATACTTTCCCAGGCAGCGCTCGCATCACTGTGCATCCCATCCGGATACATCTTGGGAGGGAAGATCTTGCAGAGCACGTAGTACACCACTGCGCCGGCGGTGGTAGACAGAATGAAGCCGCAGTTGTAGACGTTGACCGCGGTTTGGCTGATGGATCCCGGTTTGATGGCGCCGGAGATCCCAGATATGACGAGCACAACGCCCGCAACCCATGCAAAATATGCTCTGAAGTTGAACCCGTAGGTATAATAGTAGGGCGAGCTAGTTTCGGGCCGGTACAAAGATGGGACATGGAAGTTGCCCTTCCGGACAATCCAGTAGTCCACCATCATGCAGGCGACGATGGGGCTGATAAAGCAGAGGTACGAGCCTAGGAAGGTAAGGAAGTTCTGGGCCGAGTTGACGAGCAGCCATGGCACCACGGCCCAGATCAACAAGTTGCAGAGGATCTGGCCTCTGATGATTGTGAAGTACCTCGGGAAGAGGCCGGTCAAATCCGCGCCAATGGGGATGGCATTGCTCGAGATATTGGTCACGACAGTCGCGAAGGCCTGGATGAAGGCGCCGAGGAACACGAGCGTCCGCGTGCCGGGACCCCAGTACGCGTCGAGGATCAGGCCGTAAAGGTCCCATAGGTTCCAGTTGGCAACACCAAACCTCTTTGCTCCGGCAGCCGTTGTAAATAGTCCGACGAGAATGACCGCGGGCTTGCTGATGAATAGACCAACTATCAGCGGCCAGACGTCCCTGGGATGATTGGCGTATCTCGCTAAGTCGGCGATGTTGACCACTGCAATCTCCAATTAGCAATCACATTCCTTGGGCAAGTCGGGAGCGAGTTAAGAGCTGCTTCAGGGATAAGATCTCAAAGGACTGCCTCTGGATCGAGTCCTAGGTAGTGGAATAGAGCGCAATGAGGTATGTCCGCGGAAGTTGCTTACTCGGAGGCACTACTCCGCTGACGACCGTATTGATGGCTTTCATAAATGACCACCCCAGTGCGCTGCCCGTTACCCCCTTCTTCCCGAGGTCCAGATTCACACCATTGAACTTGGTAATGGCCCAGATCATTGTCACCAGGTACGCCACAGGCGAGAGAAATGACTTGACGACAAATAAGGGCCCGGCCTTGCTGGGATGGAGCCATGCGGAAGGGAACTGCAGCAACCAGGTGATGAAAAAAGACACCATCTGTGCCGTCGTGATGCCGGCTGACTCGGGAAGATGGTTAGGCATGTCTGTCCACCTATGGCCGAAAATGCAACGCATCGCTACGTTCATGAGTCGGCTGGCGTAGTATGTCTGCGTCCCCTCGTAGAAGATTGCTACGGCCATACGGATAAAGATGAAGAACATCGAGCCGTAAACACCAGCTGCAGCCCTGACGTACACCGGGAAACCGACATGGTACCAAGCCGGCCCTCTAGAGTTGAAGAACAGAACCAGGCAGCAGAGAAAGGTGCCCACGAAAGCGGCAATGATGATCGTCCACCAGTTCAGACCAATGGCGTACAGGGAGGATCCGATGTTGTATGTCGTTGGCGAAAATGCAATGCTGAACTGGAATGCGAAATAATGCCAGCCGGACCAGTTGCGCTGCTGTGGCGGTGTCGGTTCGAGGTCGATGTTCGACAAGCGGCCATATGGTTGTTTCTCCCTGCCTCCTGCTTCGTTCGTCTCTCGAGTTTCAACGGCTTGTTTAAGCCTAGCCGATAGATGAGATACCATTATGAAGTGCAGCCGATTGCAGTCAGGCACACCCCCTGCCAATATATAATCCAAACGTAACGGAGTGTATACGACGAGTGACAAGGAGCACACTGGCCAGCATAAGGAGCCTCAACCTGATCATGCGAGGCGCAAGTGCTTTATGTATGTTCAGCCGGCCCGGTCACCCTCCCTTTCCGGCCTGTCGGTGCGTACCGATCCCGGTTCGGGTCGGTAATTTCTTGCCGTGCATCTTCTTATATCCTGGGCTTTGTAGTCGTCAGTTTCGGGTCAGGACACCGGATGATAAGCTCACGGGCAAGTCGCGGGCAACTCACGGGCAACCCCGACAGTTGGGATCTGATAAGGCCAAGTGGGCTGGGAGGGATCAGCAGGGTGGAGCTTTATCGCTGCCAGGTCCTCCTCCTCTGCGCAAATGTGCGAGCAAGACATCAGAAACCCGGAAAGGTGGGACTAAGAAGCGGACGAGCCAAGATGGCCTTCCTTCCCGGAGGAGAGAAACTCGAACGCCGGCGTGATCTAGATTGACCCCTTAACTAGGTACATAACTCCCCCCTACAGCCAACAATATATCAGACCAAGCTGTCTATACCGCCAATAAAGTCCGACACCAGAGCGCATAAGAGACCCCGGGGTATCGATGGACAGGACACGGCCCAGCAACAGAAAGCGAGACCATCATACACTGGGACGAAAAGTGTCTCTCCATGACGCGCTATGTTATTCTCGTTGGATCAGTAAGGACTCCACGTGTGGTATGGAGCCGCTGAATTCATTTTCCTCGATCATCTTCCTCATATATTCCGACCTTGTCCGCATATTCGCGGATATCACTGACGATATAGTCACTGATCGAGCTGCCTCTTCCAGCAGCTACTCGCAATATCAACTCATTCAAGTTCTGGCGCCCCAGAATATCAACATGATCGGCAGTGTTTGGGCCCCCGCGCGGGTTGAACCTTTCAGGCTCATGAGGCATCTCAACGACCGTGACTTTCGCGCCAGCCGGATTGTAGCGCTTCATTTGCCAGCCCTTATTGCACATATAGCCGGTGCTCAATATGTTCACGGTACCGTCCCCTTCGCCCATAATCACTCCATGATCGACCTCGCCTTTGGTGAAACCGGTGTCAATAGTGATGTTGAGGTTTCTATGAAGCGGCGTCTCGGGGCTTCTGTAGTAGTAACCTCTCTCCGTCGGCTTGCCCACGCCGTAGAAGCAGTATATTTTGAGGCTTGGGGCCAATGGCAGTCTCGTCTCAAGAGGGTTGATCCACTTCCTCGGATCTTGCTCGTTGGCTTCCACCTCCGCCGTTGTATGAGCTACGCCATGCGAGTAGCTCCCCTTTATCATGTCCTGGTACCAATCCTCGGTCGTGTTGAACAGATACTCCATAGCCGCGTCCACTGTGAAGTTGCTATTCGGAGTGGTCCAGTTGAGACCCTTGCGGAAGTTGAGGAAAGAACCGAAGGACGAGACCTGGCCGGGCCGATCATCTGGCGCCCAGGTCAAGTTTCCCCAGACGGCATTCCCCCCTAGGGGAAGCATAGAGGAGATACCAGGCATGGCGCGAAAGATCTCCGCTCTCTCCTCCTTGCTCAAGAACTTTTCCAGTCCGTATACCGCAAAGGCGTTCAACTGGGCCGTATCCCGCATCTCGCCAGATAGGACGGCACTGACGTCCTTCAGGGCACCAAGCATGCAGCCAGAGATATTGATCCAGGACTCAACATAGTCCTCGACCCAACCGTCCCCACCGCGACCGCCTTGGTCGGAAGAGACCCAATGGAAGAAGTAAAAGAGCACTTGACTTCCCATACTGTGAGACACGAGGACGACCTTCCGATGCGATGTCATGACCGCCATCTCGATGTACAATTTCAGTCTTGTGAAGTACTGGTCTCGCACTTCGAGGTTCGGGTATGATAGTCGCCAGTCGTAGGCAGCTGTGTAGGAATTAGTCGGATCGTAACCCAGAGATGCAAGGTTCTCGACGATCTTGTTCCAGATCCAGTATCCCGTGATGAAGAAGTCCGTGGCATCAAAGCCCTGGGCGGCCCGCAGCTTGATGCCCGGTGGATCCAATCCAGTCCGTTTGTCAAGCATGATATGCTTCTTCCAGACCTCCTTGTCTAGGACCAACGCGCTCATCATGCTCCAGGAGCCCCAGAGTCGCTTCCGGAAATATGGGCGAGAGATGTTAACTGTCCCCCACGATTCGAGTCCTGTAGAGATCACCCCGGGTATCATGATGATGGGATGGTGGGCGTCTAGGCCCTCGCTTCGCGCCTTGATACCGACAGAGAACGCGTCATAGCTCTCGAGAAAATCACGCTCGCCCTTCTGCAGCGATTATCTAGTCAGGATGCGAAAGAGACAGGATAATAGTTTGTGGTAGACCGATAGGGGAAACACCATACCACTAGATCGCGCATGTCCTTGACGAAGCCCGCTGGCAGAGCGTCGAAAAGGCTGTCCATACTCAACTCGCCAAACTCGGGAAACTCGATCAAGTCATTGGACTTGGCGAAGAAGCCTGCGGCGATGATGCCGAATAGGCTTCCCAGCAGGAAGATGGCAGTGGTCCTGCGCTTGCGCACCTTCGACTTATGATGGACAACTTTGACTTTCTCGTGGGCCACGGGGAGCTTGTCGGGACTCTCGTCGCGAGGGGTCGAAGCGGAAGACTCAGACGGCGTGTCGGTGCCGACGATTCGGCGACGGAGGGTTGTAGCCATCTCCGGTGTCTAACATGCCTTCTGAAAACAAATCCAACAAGGCACGACCACGAAAGGGGAGGTCCACGGTTCGCACCAAGTGCGGGCGTAGCCTACGCCCGAGTGTGAACTCGGCACGGCAGATGAACTGTCGAGTGTCGATTTGTCCGAGCCTCTCCACACTTCTCAGCTGTCAAGAGACCCTTAGCCCGGGCTCTTCTAGTGCTCCCTTGCCAACGAGACACGGTTAGTCTGCGGTAAACGGATGCCGCGCTGTTGTATCGGTTTGAGGGACGGCTGGTTAGTGGGTGACAGATCGCGCCTGGCGTCGAGACATGGCTCCCGGTGGTACCTTAAGTATCTTCCTGTTTTGGGTATCGCTTGTTCAGCCTTCGCCAGCTCTACGTCACAGGACGCTCGGTCGGTGGGGACCGAGCCGCCCCAGCTCAGAAATTGTACGTACAGTACTCTACTGTATTGTGGACATTTGTGCATCTTGATGTGCCTCTGCTTCTCCGTACCACGTACTAGTAATTAGAGGTACGGAGTACCTACCTAACTACCTGCAGTAGGTAAGTACCGCGCTCGAGCTGAATAAAAGTGGACCGCACGGTAGCCCTCATAGGCCTCGAAGGTGGGTAGACTGTCCAACTTGGTGGTCGATTGCATGTGAAAGTTCGAGGTACAGTGCTCAGGCTCTTGTAGGGCTTCACCCAATCCAAGACCGAAGTGCCGGCATAAACTCGAACAGAGGCAGACAATTAACTTGTTGAGTGGTTAAGGGGATCGATCTTTAGGATCTGAGGCCAGTCAGCTTCACATTCAGACTCCACTGTCAGCGTCTCGACGTGTCTCTCCTCGGGCGCCCCTCTTCCGCCCTAGGTAGTTCGTGATCGCTGACTTCTCCATCCCGCTGCGGTGGACCGAGGGTGGGCTAGGTGTCATGATCTAACTAAGACCTTAATAATAACCCACCAAACTCGACGCATCTTTGCACCTTTGTCACCGCGTCTACTGACTTTTACAACATTCTTCTTCTTGACGCGCCTCTGCTGGCCGGCGGGCATGGAACTTGCGCATCTCACCGAACTACCCGGCGACTTGCGCTACATCCAGTACGAGCATGGCCTAGAAGAAGAGTACCTCCCTGCTATCCGGACGCTCATCTCCAAGGACCTGAGTGAGCCGTACAGCATCTATGTCTACCGATACTTTCTCTACCAATGGGGCCATCTCTGCTTCATGGTAGGTGGGCCGCCATCCTTCACTCTCCCACAAGTCACACGCATGCAGGACAGGTATTAATTCTAGCGATACAGGCCTTGAATCCTGCCGATTCGTCCCTCATCGGTGTCATTGTGTGCAAGCTCGAAACACACTCGTCGCACTCACCACCGACTCGTCGCGGATACATTGCGATGCTGGCAGTGGCCTCACCGTTTCGAGGTCGAGGTGTTGCGACAGCACTCGTTAGGAAGGCCATTGACGCCATGGCGCATCGGAATGCAGATGAGGTGGTCCTTGAGACTGAGGAGACAAATGTCCCTGCCATGCGATTGTACGAGAGGCTCGGATTCTTACGATCCAAAAAGCTGCACCGCTACTACCTGAACGGCAATAGCGCATACCGACTGGTCCTTTTGCTGAAGTCGGTGGATCCGGACGCAGCCACTGACCTGGCCCTTGATGATGGCGAGCGGCGCAGGTAGCATGTCGCTGAGGTTCCGAGCCTCTCGAAAGATAGTGGCGGAATCTTCTTGGGGAATGATTCCAACTGTAGCTTGGTTCCTCGCGATGGCTTGCGGTCTTTCGAACCCATTGGACATTGGATTTTGTGGGTATTGGCATCAACGACTCTGTGGCATTGTTGCAGCATCCAGGGAAAGCATGGATTACATCTAAGGGTGGACACCAGGCGTTAGTGGCCATGACATCCTTGAAGACCTTGGAAACGATGCGTCTCCTGGATCGATACGTTCTCAGCCTATTGGAAGATGTAAAAAAAGGTAACCATGCTCGGCTGCCAGACTAGCTTGTCAATGGGATGAATTGCCTCTGCACAAGGTTAGGTACACTATCTTAAGACTCTCAAAAGGTTTCTTGTGTCATCTGAGGTTTACGACGATGGTTACAGGTAGGAGCCGCCCGACACGAATACCGACCATTCTACCGTGGTACTGCAACGCTACATATCGTGCAGGGTATACACGTCTACTAAAAAGGACAAGGAGCAGAACAGGCGGTGCAACCATCGCCGCCGTTTACATTTGCCGATCCAAGTCTATAGCGACACACCTATCTCATATTCCATCCCCCCTTGTCTCGTGACGTTCGTATATAGAGCATCCCCTCCATTTGCCTCAGCTGAGGATTGGAGCTAGCACCCAAGCGTCTCTCGGCTACCAAAGGCCGAGTCCTCGCTCTCCGCGCCGCGTCTATCAGATCAATGACGTTATCTCGACCTAGGAGACTCCAAAAAGGGGCCAACGGGTTTGGATTCGATAGCCCGGCTCGAATGTCGTGGTGTCCGTATGAACATTCCTCTCCACAGGGAGCCACTGCTGCCATTGAATACATGCCCGTCTAGCCTGGATGCGGTGAGGATAGCTGGATGGAGGGTGAACTTGTCATGGACACCCGCACAACGGTTGAGAAGCTCTTCGAATCATGACGGCGACTGAATGACTAGACTGTGAATTCCCAATATGTTTCACGGGGCGCTCGTTGGAGAGAATTGAGTGGGACGTGGACAATCTGGACGCGCTAGGACATGGCCACATCCTCAGACGGCGACTTTCCAGGGCGATTACTGCCAATCCCCAAGCCAATGGCAGCCTCTGCCTCCTTTTGCGTGTAAGGTTCCTCACGCAACTGCTTGACTCTGAAGGGTAAGACGTTAGAAGCAACATGTATGTGAAAGGAACTACTATAGGGAGACCGTACCTTCGCTTGTGAGGCTTGCCTCTGCGATGCACAACAAGGCTAGCCTCCGTCTCGAACCATTTCGCACACTCTATGCAGTAGTGCCTGCCTAGTCCGGGGAGGTCTTCGGGTGCCTTCGTCTCCTTGTGCTTGGCGAGGTGCTTAGGAGACTGAAGATCGGCCTTGATCTGGTCGATATCCCTAAGGCCCGTTAGTCAGCGGTATATTGAGACATGGATTCGCACTCGGGGCTCACCTTGTGTATCGCCTGGTCTTCGTCCTTGTCCGCTTGTTTGGGACGCCCATGATGCCGTTAAAGAACAAGAACCAATGTCTTCTTCACCTTTTAGCAGCAAAGCTCGAGTTTCCTGATCTGTATATATGGAGACAAGTGGGAGTAGTGATCAATATGACACGTCCGGGATGTAGGCGCCTTGACAAGGCTGTGAGCCTACGAAGAAAGACGGTGGTTGAAAATACAGTCTTCTAGGTGCATAAACGCATTGGACCAATGAACGCGCTGCGAAGCACAGACCCATCTTATTCAGTAAAATACCTAGCTAGGTACCTAAGTAACCAACGGGTGCATTACATAAGCCAGAACTTTGTCCACAGGCTTGGAGGAGGCATCCAGACTTCGAAGACTGACAGTACGGATTGCAGAATTACCCAGACCAAGTGCAACCTCTGGATCTAGGTAGGTATTGATCGCCAATGCGGAGATGGTATTGACTTAGCTTGAAATATGTACCTAGCCGAGAGAGGCCTTACACAGTAAGGCCCCGAGCCCGGAGGTCATGCGGAGGCTGCGGAGGTGATCGAAGATACGGTATCTCCCTCGTAACACCTTCGCCGCCGATGCCGAAGGCTCGTCGACCGAGCTGGAGGACTGTCACCCGCCCCGCCCAGGCCTGCCAAGACAGCACGCTTTTTGCCAGGTCTCCAGTCTAGGTCAGGTCTACAGGCCGGAAAATTTTCCGGCTTTGGAGTTCTGCGTCAGCCGGACGAGGAAATTGATACGTTTTAATGTATCCCACTCCGGCGGGCCAGCAGTAAAATCGGCCACTGCGGAGGCTGGGGTACCTACACACCTACCAACTCTGGGCATGCGCTATAGGACAGTAGCGTTCCATCTGCCCGCGGAGCATGTTAGTGCAGGGTTTTTGAGGCGCGCGTTGTTCCTTTCAACGCAGAGAACAATACCGAGGTCATCCTAGTCGCCGCTTCTCTCTGGAAGTAACTACGGTGAGGCAGTAGTGTACAGTAACAGGAGGCCTGTGGTTGGGTGAGGCGAGTATGTTTGGGTAGGTAGGGTGTGGATGTAGAATCGTAGACATCTTAACCGACATGGACCGGGTGGCCGGCAATGAGGCATTTGTTACTGACATCAAGACAGCACAGTAAGGATAGGTGAAATTGTGTGCCAGTGAGCGAGCACCGCAGGACCATGAAGCGTACCAAATGACGCCCCAGTGTTGGGGACGTCCTGTCCCTTTAATATCACCTTATGTCTCTCTCGTCAGTAAGTTGTAGGTAGTGGTTGTCTCATCTCACGCATGATGAGGTCAACCGAGGGGGTGTTGATAGGAACCACGGTAAACATGATGTCGACAGCAAGCAAGCACATGTTACTTGAATTGCTAGCTAGGAGCTTCGAGAACCGATTGACATGTCTCCTCCCTGTCCTTCGAGCTCACTGCTCCCTCCATGAGCAACAACACAATTTGCTCACATGCTGGAGAAGGGCGGGTAGAACAACAAAACAAATAAAATACTGTTCGTAGACCTAAACATATCCTTTAAGGAAGTACGGAGGTATTGCTGCACTTTTCACGACCGTAGGCCCGAACTCATCCGCGGCTTCTGGCATCCCTGCGTGACGCTTTTTGCTCTGCGCCATCTGAATGCCAGAAAATAATCAAGCTCGTCTGATTCGTCCGCTGGCCCGTCGTCTTCTTCGTCATAGCCGAGAAACTCCTGGTTCTCCAGGTCAGCTTATCTTCACTGGAAGTGGGGCTCAGAAGCTGCACCGCGCACTGGACTGCCCGCCATTCTGACCAACCAGGGCTCAGATATTCAAAGCACACCGAGAATTCCGCCCGGCTTTTTCGGCTCGGCCGTGGTGAAAATTGCGCGCTTTGCCTCGTGAAGGTTGGCCACCTCCCTTAGTGCGAGTATTATCTAATAAAGCCCCCACTGGGTGTGCGGCTATCTCTGCGAACTTCCGCTTCTCTTCTTTTCTCAAAAACCAGCTCCTCTCCTCTCCTCACCACACCTCCCTTCATTCTCTTCCTCCCAGCGTGGGATGACTTCTTGACCTGGAATATCTGAGCGGTATCAATTGACTGATTTCCCACCATGCTCGCCACTCGTCAGGTCCTGGGCCATGTCGCCCGGAGCCGTGCTCTCGGCAATCTGGGCCTGCGACGATGCATGGCTACCGTCTCCGACTCCCCTCTTGACCGTAAGGTATGTGGAATGCCATTCTTCGAAGGTCTCTCAGTGTCCAGAATTGCCGACATTGCGCTGCAGTTGACATAGAGCGGCTCTACTTCTTTCTCATAGCGGTGCTAACGATCTTGCGTGTTTCAGGTTAAGCAAAACAACTGGGAGGAGGGAAACTTCATCAACTACAAGAAGATGTCTGAGAACCTTGCCATTGTCCGCAAGCGGCTGAACCGCCCCCTCACATATGCTGAGAAGATCCTCTACTCGCACTTGGACGATCCCGAGGGCCAGGATATTGAGCGGGGTGTGTCGTATCTCAAGCTGCGGCCTGATCGCGTCGCTTGCCAGGATGCTACCGCACAGATGGCCATTCTGCAGTTCATGTCTGCGGGCATGCCTTCCGTCGCGAACCCAGTCACTGTCCACTGCGATCATCTGATCGAGGCTCAGGTTGGTGGCGTCAAGGATCTCGAGCGCGCTGTCAGTATCAATAAGGAGGTCTATGACTTCCTGTCCAGCGCCTGCGCGAAATACAACATCGGTTTCTGGAGGCCAGGATCCGGTATCATCCACCAGATTCTCCTGGAGAACTACGCTTTCCCCGGTGGCCTTCTCATCGGTACCGATTCTCACACCCCGAATGCGGGCGGTCTTGGCATGGCTGCGATCGGTGTCGGCGGTGCTGACGCCGTTGATGTCATGGCTAACCTCCCTTGGGAGCTCAAGGCCCCTAAAATCATTGGTGTGAAGCTGACTGGCAAGATGTCCGGCTGGACTTCGCCAAAGGGTACGTTTTCCGCATCTTCCAGATCTGACGCCTTGCCTAATGCTTTGCAGATATCATTCTGAAGGTTGCTGGCATTCTTACCGTCAAGGGAGGCACCGGTGCTATCGTTGAATACCACGGTATGTGCGTTCTTGTTTCTGGAGGAACAGAATCATCCCACTGTCCTGTCCGGAAAGTCAAACTTATCCCACCGTCCTTCCTGGAAAACCCAGCATTATCCTACTGTCCTTTTTTGGAAAGCCCAGCTTATCCCGCTGTCCTTGCTACGGATCCGACTGCTTTCACTACTTTTCCTCGTGTACGAGACTCGCTCGATTTGTTCATGACTCTAACGTAGCTCTTCATAGGTGACGGCGTAGACACCATTGCCTGTACTGGCATGGCGACCATCTGCAACATGGGGTGAAGTTCTCCGCGAATATCCGTGTGGAAGGTGTATACTGACTAAGAAAATAGAGCTGAGATCGGTGCGACGACATCGGTATTCCCCTTCAACGACCGCATGTACGACTACCTTGCTGCTACCAAGAGGAAGGATATTGGCGACTTCGCCCGCTCGTATGCACACGAGCTGCGCGAGGATGAGGGTGCCGAGTACGACCAGCTGATCGAGATCAACCTTTCCGAGCTTGAGCCCCACATCAACGGCCCGTTCACCCCGGATCTGGCTACTCCGATATCCAAGTTCAGCGAGGCTGTCAAGGCCAACGGCTGGCCGGAGGAGCTGAAGGTTGGCCTGATTGGCTCCTGCACCAACTCCTCGTATGAAGACATGTCTCGAGCCGCCTCCATTGCTCGTGATGCGCTTAACCACGGTGTGAAGGCCAAATCGGTGTTCGCTGTCACCCCTGGCTCGGAGCAGATTCGTGCCACCATCGCTCGTGATGGGCAGCTGCAGACTTTCGAAGAATTTGGCGGTATCGTTCTTGCGAACGCCTGCGGTCCCTGCATCGGACAGTGGGATCGGAGAGATGTCAAGAAGGGCGAGGCCAACTCCATCATCTCCTCCTACAACCGGAACTTCACTGGCCGTAACGATGGCAACCCTGCTACCCACTCTTTCGTCACGTCTCCCGATCTTGTCGTGGCCATGACCATTGCTGGCAGCCTTCACTTCAACCCGCTCACGGACAAGCTGAAGGACAAGGACGGCAACGAGTTCCTGCTGACTCCTCCCACCGGCAACGGTCTGCCGGAGCGCGGCTATGACCCGGGTCAGGATACCTACCAGGCCCCTCCCACGGACAGAGCCTCTGTCAGCGTGCAGGTCTCTCCCACCTCTGACCGCCTTCAGATCCTTCAGCCATTCTCTGAGTGGGATGGTAAGGATGCCAAGGACTGCCCCATCCTGATCAAGGCCAAGGGCAAGACTACTACCGATCATATCTCTATGGCCGGTCCCTGGCTAAAGTACCGTGGTCACCTGGACAACATCTCTAACAACATGCTGATTGGCGCCATCAATGAGGCGAACGGCGAGGCTAACAAGGTCAAGAACGTCACCACTGGTGAGTGGGACGCCGTCCCCGCGGTTGCTCGTGACTACAAGAAGAAGGGTATCAAGTGGGTGGTTATCGGTGATTGGAACTACGGCGAGGGTAGCTCTCGAGAGCATGCCGCCCTCGAGCCCCGGCACCTGGGTGGTCTTGCCATCATCACCCGGAGCTTCGCTCGTATCCACGAGACCAACCTGAAGAAGCAGGGAATGCTGCCTCTCACCTTCTCTGACCCCGCTGACTACGAAAAGATCTCTCCCGACGACAAGGTACGTTCATTGGTCGAAGGATGCAAACTTTTTTCTCTAACAGTGCGGATAATAGGTCGATATCCTTGTGACCGAGCTGGAAGTTGGCAAGCCTGTGACCATGGTTGTCCACCCCGCAAATGGCGGCAAGCCCTTCGAGGTGAAGCTGTCTCACACCTTCAATGCTGGTCAGCTCGAGTGGTTCAAGAACGGTAGCGCTCTGAACACGATGGCGAAGTCCCATAAATAGACTCAGTCTCGGTGGGAGCATATGATCCCAGATGGCGCATTGCTTGGTGCGTAAGCTCCGAGGGCATGAGCGTCAGGCTGGGCCGCAAACATTTGCTTGGCCGTCTATTCCCCAAAGGCTGGCCGTAAACTGGCTAGGTTCTGCAGATGCCTGGTGCCCACAGCTTGAGGGTGTTATCCTCCTGTCCATTGCATGGCACAGGGCTTGCACATATTATTCGGGTGCCGTTGGAGACGTCATGACGGAAAGGGCGTGGTGTTGCATTTGGAATGATTACCCTTGAAACTGGTAGTTGGACTCGCGGTTTTGTTGCGTAGCTCTCTCTTGTTGTATCAATAAATACTGTTAAAACATGGCTGATGCTACTCGGACTATGCTCCATTTATATTGAAATTGTGTGTCAAGGAGCAATTTGTGGCTGCTGCGTCCTATGCTCGGATATTCATTAACCTACTAGCTCCTCACCTGTGATACTCTATAAGCTACTTCGTAACCGACAGCTTATCCTAACTAGGTACCTACCTACCAACTGCCCCGGCTCGCTCACTCTCAACCTACTTGCAATCCTAGACTTACTACTGTCACCTCACACCCTGTCTATTTCCCTCTCACAAAATCGCTTGATCACACATGTATTATGTGCTGTACACTCTGAATATATCGTTCTGCAGACCATAGTATAAATGATAGCATTTCAGAACATCGTCAAGCGCTTAGGTGCATGATCGATTACGACTCTCCAAGGTATGGATCCAATCCGAATAACGACTCTCTCTGTACAACGCCATAGCTTATGGGCCGAATGAAGGGCCCTTTCTCCTGATGTTGGTGTCATAGTAGAAGAACGTAATGCAAGTTATGCAACTAGCAATATTTCAAGGCAAAGCCAAGTTCTTTCGTGTGTGGCTCTATTCTTACCGTGCACTCTCTTTGTGCAATATCGTAAGGTACTGTGGCGTAGGCAGTCTAGCTAAGGTAAGTACCTAGGTAGGTATTAATCGTCCTATCAGTCACATGCTGATAAGCATCAATCCAAAGCAAGATAAGCGTAGAATCGCCAAAGGTGTCCTCGACGGCGTGAATAAGTGTCTGTCATCCTTCCGCGAGAGTTCCATGTCCATTGTTGTGCTCTCCATTCCCTGTGGTGCGCCGGCTAGAGCTCTCTTGTATCCAGCAGCCACATCCGCCATGGTCAACCGTATTCGAGCATTTTAGTCAGTAACCTGCACGCCTCCGGTATCCCTTCACCCTTTTGTCGCGTGCCGCCGAACTACGAGTACCGTTCCTCCGAGGATGGCCCCCCCAGGTGTCACCGGTTTCAGTACCCTCCGTGCCAGATCCTACGTTTTCCGGCTGCCACTGTTCACACGTGCCGTCGTTGGGATAATAGGCCTCTTCTGGCTTCTGAGCTTGCAGGATGTGTGGGACATCAGGCAATGGGGAGCGTTGATCCCGGACGAGATAGGCTTCGGAACAAGTGCGTTTTCCTTCCTCCTAATAACCCGTCCTCCTGCTTCTAAAGGCAAATATCTGAGAGTCGAGAGAATACATGGATCGAGGTTCGAGCTGACTGAGAATGTCTCGGTGATTTAGTATACCGCACGAATACTTTCCCTCTCATTCATCTCAACCTCCTCCATGCGATCATGAATGTCCTGGCCCTTACACCCCTAATGGAACGATTTGAATCCGAATACGGAACGCTCACGTCCCTCGCGCTCTTCTTCGGCCGTGAGTCACTTCCGAAGCCTACCCTTGCCCCCGCGAGCGATAGATAATGAGCGTCTGATATGCTATAACTGCAGCACTGTCAACAATCCCAGCCTTCCTCTACCTAATCCTAGAGAAGGGGATTTTGCACGGAAATACATCGGTAATGGGAGCTAGGTAACGAACCTCTGTTGCATGAGTCCATGGAGGTAGTCGCTGACGAGTCTCGGTATGCGCAGCATCTGGGTCTTCCTTCTTCTTGGAATGGAGGCTATTCGTACCTACAGGACGAACCCGTATCTGGTCATTGGGACGCACCACGTACCAACGTGGACAACGCCACTGGTATTGGTGCTGTTCGTGTCAGCTTTAGTGCCGAACACGAGCTTCTTGGGCCATCTCAGCGGGCTGGCTGTCGGTTATTTGTGTATGTCCTCATGTCCCCTTGAAAGGCATCCTATGGAGTTCCGAGGCTGACATGCCATCATAGGCGGGATGGGGTACATGCGATTCCTCGCGCCACCAGAGAAGGCGCTACGCTGGGTTGAGGCCAAGCTCAAGCTTCTCCAGATCCTGCCGCACTATGTCAGCGTCGACCAGAAGACATATGGGCGATTTGGGGTCCTGCCCAGCACTGGCAGCTCGAGCGGAACCCCGTTGGGTCTCGTTGGATCAACTCAGAGACTGGGCCCTTGAAACGGGTAACAGCTGGCGTGCATGCATCCCCGGGCGATCCATGTGCATTATGCTGTACACAGTTTTCATCGGTGTCATGCTAGGATTTTTTTACCATGTCCACCCATGACCTGAAGATGGCGGCCAAGTAGATATTCCTGTTAGAGATCCGCAGTGGGATGGCACGCTGGGTATTTTCGAAAGGCTCGAGTTTTGGTAGCATTGGTAAGCTACATGGCTCCCTCAACTGTTCGTGATAGGAGCCACTGGATACCTGAGATTGAGGGGTGAATGCATGTATTTCACTAGAAGCCAGAGCTCTGTATTATAATGTTAATTATATATGGGACAAGCCTGCATACCTATATTCCAAGTTCGATGTGAAGTAACAAGAGCACATTGATAGATATTTAAGCATGTAAGAAAACGGGGTTATGCAAATGTGCGTTAATTGGCGACGCGAGCGCGTCTAAGTTACCTTGGAGGGATCTGCCTATGGCCTCCAAGCTGGCTTCATCTGACCGTTTTTGAGCAGCTTCTCCAACAACACAAACCGGCCCAAGATGGCGACTTTACTCTGTAAGCCCTCGAGATTTCTGCCCTTCATGCTCATGGGCCTTGAAATTAACACTAATGCGCTTACGTCTCAGCGGTCGCCGTCCGCTTCCGGCACAACCGGGGAGTGCTCAGGGTGCCTCCTTACTTATCCTTCCTCTGCATCCTCATCGGCGTGCTCTGGCTCCTTCTCCTCCCGCTCGACAATTACTCGCGACGGACTTATATCTCCGAAAATGCACTTCTACCTGGGCAGGTGCACACGTACTTCGGAGGCAGCGATCAGAACGTCTTCCGCGCGTATAAGCACGAGGTGAATGCATTGGCGGAGACAGACAATCTCGCGTGAGCAGACCGGGCTTCATGTTGTGGCAATCCAGCCAATTGCTGACCTCACGGTGCTTTCAGGGTCAACGACAAGCTGGAAAGTATCTTCAAGGGCATCGGCCTCAAAGTTGGCCGGCAGAACTTCCTGTACAAATCGGCAGGGGCGACCTACGCCGGGGAGAACATCTACGCTATCCTGCAAGCACCTCGTGGAGATGCTACGGAGGCAATTGTGCTGCTAGCACCCTGGAAAAACATCAAGGAAGAGTTCAACAGGAATGGTGTGGCTCTCACGCTCACATTGTCTCGGTACTTTCGACGTGCGTTCAAGATAGGCTCTCAGGACGTGTAGGCTAGCTAACTCGGCCTCATTTAGGATGGTCGCTCTGGTCAAAGGACATCATCTTCGTTGTCACTCCCGATAGCCTCGCCGGGCCCCAGGCTTGGGTTGATGCCTACCATGACGCTCACGACTCCAAGCAGGTCGATTCTCTACCCCTAAAGTCTGGTGCGCTGCAGGGTGCCATCGCCATCGATTATCCCCAGGATAATCGCTTTGACTCGGTCCATATCGTCTACGACGGTGTCAACGGACAGCTGCCGAACCTCGACCTGATCAACAGCGTCGTCAGCATCGCTGGCGGACAGATGGGCATGGGGGTGGCTATCCAGGAGATGTGGCGCCACAATGACAAGTATCAAGACCGTCTGGCGACTATGTTGAGGGGGATGCTCAAGCAAGGCTTGGGCCTGGCGTCCGGTCCGCACAGCAGCTTCATCCCGTATCACGTCGACGCGGTCACGCTACAGCCCTTCGGTGAGGGATGGCAGGACGAGATGGCCATGGGTCGGGTGGTAGAAGGCACGTTTAGGAGCCTAAACAACCTCCTCGAGCATCTCCACCAGAGCTTCTTCTTCTACCTGCTGATGCACAAGGATCGCTTCGTTAGCATTGGTACATATCTCCCTAGCGCCATGCTGATTGCTGCGAACTTCACCATCATTTCTATTGCGCTGTGGGTGAAGAGTGGCCAGCGGCGTGAGGACGCAGAGCTATCGCCGCCAATGCCGCCTGCAGACACCAGCCAGAAGCTCCTCCCAGCAACGGAGAGGCACGTGTTTCTGCCATTGGGCCTGGTCGCGGCCTGTCAGTTCCTAGGCGTCGTACCTCTCTACCTCTTCAACCACCTACCAGTCAGTGTAAGGAGACGCTGTCCCCTGGCTAATGAAGGCCAAGGCTATGTGAAGTACGCCAGGCTAATCTGATTATTAGATGCTTGCTCCAGCCTTCGCCGTTTTCAGCGTCCTCAACCTCGCTTTGCCACACATCCTGTCACACACACTCACGTCCTGCTACAAGCCAACGCTGCAGCAATATGACCTAATCCAGTCTTTCTCCTTGCTGCTCCTTGGGTTGTTCCTCTCGGCCCTGGCGACTCTCAATTTCTCCCTTTCATTCCTGGTAGGCTTGCTAGCGACTCCCCTGAGCTTCGTGAAGCCGTCGCCGGACAGCCCCGCCAAGCGCTGGGTCGCCGCAGCGCTCGTGAGCATTGTGTCGCCAGCGACAATCCTCGCACTGTCGTCTGGCTTGTGCGGAGTTGGTCTGCGAGACGTACTGAGCGAGGCTGCTTTTGGGTGGGACGTCTGGGGCATGTACACGCCTGTCGTGGTGTGGTGCGTCTGGTGGCCGGCGTGGCTGGTGGGGATGATTGTAATCCTGGGGACGCCCGCTCAGAAGGCGAAGACGGCGTAGATTCGTGTGGGCTTGTATGTAGCCGAGAAAGATCGCGTTCCTCATAAAGAGGAAGAGACTGGAATGTTACACCCGCTCGAGTTTGTAATGGTAGGCGATGAACGTCACCATACAGTTACCTCAAAACACCGGGTGCTGATTCTGAACACATCCAGACCACACATGTTTTGCCTTGCGATCGGTCTATTACGCCTATGATACAAGAGGGCTCCGGCCCATGATCGTCCTGGTGCAGCCCCAGGAGGCCCTCCAACCACACGTCTTCTCCAAAGCAGTGAAGCAACCTTATGCGGCCCAGACATCCTTGCCGACCTTCTCAATCCAGTTACCCAGCTGGTTGACGCTGGTGTCCCAATCCGTTAACCTCTGGCGCATGTTCTCGATCTGCTTCTTGTCCAACACCTTGGGCTGCACCCAGTTGATCTGCGCCACTCCATCCACTTGGTCGATCGTCCCCCGCAGCAGGCCTAGGCTCAATGCCTTCATCACCAGATGCTCGATCTCGTCCTCCTTGACCTTTGTCTCCTCGGAGATGGTCCGGAACGTCATGGCGCGGTCGTGAGGCGGGCGTCTGAAGACAGCTTCGGTCAGGGCTGCTAGATAGATCTTCTGCCGCAGCTGATTACTGTATTTGGAGAGTAGGGGGTTCGAATTGATGTTGCCGACGAGCGTGTCGTAGGCGCGCAGATCGCCCCGGTTGAACGCGAAGAGAAGGTCCCGTAGCCACTGGTCCTCCGACTTCTCCGCCAGTGCATCGAGAATGGGATGCAATAACAGCTCGCCGAAGTTGTAGATGCTGGTGGATACCAGCGCCGCGATGCTGAGGTCGTAGGCGCGCGAGCGTCTTTCCTCTGGCGACAGGGAATAGAGGTCAATGCAGGCAAGGTAGAGCAGGGCATTGCGGTAATAGGACGCAAAGTCCATCTTGGCTTGGTAGTAGTCGGCGTTGGCGCCGTAGAACGCAGCATGAACGATCGTTTCGACCGAGTCGAACGAATCGAGTATCCGCTCCGCCTTGTCCAGTTCCTTTCGTGCGCCATCCAGATCACCGAGTTCAAGTTTCACACGGGCTACTGCGACGGTTGCGAAGACGTACGCATCCTGTGAGTCCTCGTTGTCGACCTTCTTCGCTACCGACTCCACAAAGCTTAGGCGTTCTTCCTTGTCTAGCAGGAACCTCCGTCAGCGCCACGCTCAAGGATCTAGCTTGAGATCTAGATGTAGCAGATATTGTACTCACCTCTGCATTGTGATGCCGCTTTCAAGGCGAGGTCCACTAGCTTCAGTTGGTTGATCTTATCAGCGAACTTGAGAATGAAGACCTTGTAGAACTGCAGTCGTTGAGGCTCGCTTCCAGGGTCATTGAAGAACTCGACGAGCTTGTCCGTCAGCTGGTGCCATAGTTTCCGTTCCCACAAATCCTCGAACTGCAGAATTAGAGGTTGTAGATCATCTGGAGCTTGATCCCGCTGTTCAGCGAGGAAGTCCGAGATGGTGTCCACATTCATCGTAGCTCTTGGGGCTATGCAGTCGTGTGGACCGGGAGGGAAATAATTCTGAACCGATCGATTACGCGCAGTATTCGACTTCGTGACTCTGGAGGGAGTGATGTGTTGTGTTGTGCTGCGGTCGTACTTCTGCGAGGAAGTCAAGTTGAGGCGGGAGCTCCGACCAGCTCCTCGTGGGTCCGCCCCGTCACTTTGACGCGGCTGGAACGCAGCCTGGAGAGGCGCCGGGACGTTTTTCTTCCGCTCCGTCTCCAATCATGTGACCTACAACACGGTCCCGTCCTGGCGTCAGTCATCCCGAAGCTCAAAGCCGAGCTCACGACAATCGTACTTGCAAAGGCAATTGGATCAGCGACGACCGTCTTGCAGCTTGCGTTTCTGCAAGAATGGCTTCAATTCCGGCTGCCGCGCGGTCGACGCAGAAGTTTGCCCAGAAGGCCCTTCAGCGGCGGTCGATATCAGACGTCGCCATTACTCGCACCGGCAAACCCATCCTTCGCGTCCAAGGTGGAAGGTATGTCTTTAAGTCTCTTCATTGCGTAACTAACGTAGATGCTCACTACTGATAGATCCGCACTTGGTGGTATGGACGACCGTCCTTCACGTCAAACGATTTCTAAACGAGGTGTACAGGCCACACGGCGACAGTATTTGGCGCAACGGGTCAACTGGGACGCTACATCGTCAACAGGCTAGGTGCGATCAAGGCGGAAGCTCGGGTTTGGCATCTGAACTTACGCTCTGTGCACAGCGCGGCAAGGATGCCAGGTCATTGTTCCTTTCCGGGAGGAAATGGGCAAGCGTCATCTCAAGGTGACTGGGGATCTGGGTCGGGTGGTCTTCATTGTACATTCTACAATATCCTGCGATGGATTGACCTGCCGCTAACGTGAACTTGTAGGAATACGATTTACGGAACACGCAATCCATCGAAGAAGCTGTCCGGCACTCCGATATTGTCTATAACCTAGTGGGCCGAAACTATCCGACGAAGTACGCTGCTTTCCCAATAACACTGGAACCCACAAGCACGGAAGCTTATGAATCCTTATAGGAATTTCTCGCTTGAGGATGTCCACGTCGAGGGTACGGAAAGGATTGCGGAAGCTGTTGCTAAGTACGACGTCGATCGGTTTGTCCATGTCTCTTCGTACAACGCAGACCCATCCTCGCCCTCGGAGTTCTACGCAACCAAGGCAAGCTTATCCGACATCGCACCTAGGGTATTCTGCTGACAATCTTGTAGGGCCGTGGTGAGGAAGTAGCGAGGAGCATTTTCCCGGAGACCACCATCGTGCGCCCGGCGCCGATGTTCGGTTTTGAGGACAACCTTCTCCTTAAACTCGCCGGAGTTTACAACCTCTTCACTGCGAATAACATGCAGGAGAGATATTGGCCTGTCCATGTGTGTACAGTTGAAAATCTAACGTGCAGGACGGAGAGAGTGCTGACCAACGCCATAGTCTATTGATGTTGGACATGCGCTCGAGCTGATGCTCTACGATGACACTACTGCATCGCAGACATTTGAGCTCTATGGCCCGAAGGAGTACAACACGGCTGAGATTGCCGAGATGGTCGATCGCGAGATCTTCAAGAAGCGGAGGCACATTAACGTTCCTAAGGCCATCCTCAAGCCTGCAGCGGCATTGCTCAACAAGGCCCTCTGGTGGCCGGTACTGAATGCCGAAGACGTCGAGAGAGAGTTCATCGACCAGGTCATTGACCCGAATGCCAAGACTTTCAAGGACCTGGGTCTCGAGCCAGGCGACATCAGCAAATTCACCTATCACTATCTGGTAGGTAGCGATACGTTAAGCTTTTTGAGACCGGTTCCGCTAACTCCTTGCAGCAAGGTTACCGTAGCTCTGCGTACTACGACTTGCCGCCTGCAACTGAGAAGGAGAAGAGGGAAGAAAGGCAGTACCTGCACGTTTTGGATGACCAGTAAAGGATGTGTTTGGAACCCAGAGCTTGGGTGCTCTCAGGGGCGTCCGAGACGCTGTATATATGTAACTAGAGGTTTCGTGAAGCTAAGAACATCGAGAGAATATTTCCAAGGATGCCCTATGGCTGTGCGGTGAGACTGGCTTTGAGTGGGATGGTGTAGGTTTCTCAATCGGAATATCGCAATTCGGGTCAGCTACCGTCGTGGGATTATCACTAGCCAGGAGGTCGTAACCCGAAATTTTCGTCAAGGCTATGTGAGCCTATTAGACGTACGGCACAAGTCACCGCAAACCCATCAGTTAGGATGTCGATTATACCAGTACGGATCAGAATCGAAAAGAATAATACGTCGTGTCAATCGAGATAAAGAAATAGACTTTTGCAGTCTGGGCTGCGATGGCAAACGAGAGCGACGATGAGCCACTGTACGTGGGAGTCACTAAGCGCCGGCAGCGCCTGCCCACCTCGGAAGGATACTGACAACATGGACACTCGTGAAGAACCTTGTCTTCGCATGCCTTGGATGCACTCAAGGACTTCTATGCCGATAGAGATGCGCGCGCGAAACAGTTTGAGCAGCTGAAAGCCGTGGCGGAGGATGAGGCGTCCAGCCGCGAGCAGCAACCGCTATCGATGGAGGCCTTCACAGAGGATTGGAACGAGTCGCAATTCTGGGTACGACAGGCTATCCGCCGTCTAGGCCTTTTATTTCTTCTGCGGTCGATACGGTCATCGCTGACATGACGGCATGGCCATCGCCACGCAGTACTCAGACGAGACGGCCACACTACTGGCGCAGCAGCTCCTCGACGATGCAACGGCCGACTCGCATATTGCTGTCGTGTCGGCCCCGAGCGTCTTTGTCGCTCTGAAAAATGCCCTCGTAAGCGCGCAGCTTTCTCGTTCTCGTGTTGGCGTACCAGCTAACGCCGTCTTTCCCCTCCGTGGAGGCTGGCTGGGACCGACCGAAGCCAAAACTCACCCTGCTGGAGCATGACAACCGGTTCGCGGTGTTCCCAGAGTTTGTCTTCTACGACTTCATGCAGCCCGTCAAGCTCCCGGGTGAGTTCTAGTTTTCCCACCCGAAGGGCCCTCTCGGGCCGTCATGATGACGGTCTGAGAGAGACTGACAGCAGGTCAGGACATCTCAAGGGGTCAGTAGACCGAATAATATGCGACCCGCCGTTCCTTAGCGAGGACTGCCAGACCAAAGGCGAGCTTATGCCCAACATCTTTCCTGCCTGTCAGGTATGCGGAACAGCTAACACCAGAGCAGCTGCGCTCACCGTCAGGTGGCTGTATAAATCACAGGGCGAAGATCGTAGGCTCATAGTTTGCACGGGGGAGCGCATGGAGACGCTCATCGTGAAGCTCTACCGGTCCCTCGGGGTGAAGACGGTCGACTATGAGCCTGTTCATGCCCGAGGTCTCAGCAACGAGTTCTATTGCTACGCAAATTTCGAGTGTGATAAATGGAAGTGGCGAGAGGCGCCGGGCTCGGCTCACTGAGGAGGAAAGGCACGCAGAAGTAGATGACAGGGCGAATAACAGGAATAACGATGACAAAATTTCTATGGATGCTTTGCCTGACCGTCCCTGACGCCTTATTCAAATGCTAGTTCGGGTACTCTCACCCCAGGCCCCGTAGATGCTTCCCATCCAAGTCCCTGACTGGAGGCTACCCAATTATCCTGGTTCCCAAGTGATATATTTGCCAATCTTACCGTCCACATGCCGGCGCCACCCCGCTGGAATTTTAACCCAATTCACCTATGTTAGCGACCTGATAATATAGAAGAGAAGGTAGGCCTTCGCGCCAAGCACGTCTGACTTGGATGCCAGCTCGACTCTGTGATCGTTGAAAGTAAACCACTAGGTCTCGGGTTAGAACCCCGCGGCACGGTGGTAATCGTGTCAAAGCTTACCTGATCCCCAACGCGACAGTAAGAAACGTAGTGACCTGTGTCGATCTCGCCCACGTGGACGACTACGCTCAGTAGATCGTAGGTGCAAGACCGAGCCAGCTCGAAGTTCTCCTTGCCGTCGTGGCCGCGACCGCGGCTTGTGTACGGCAGCATGTTAAGCTGTAGCGGGAACTGGACGGGAGTGTCAATTTTGGCTGCTGATCGATCCCGCGCGCCTTGTTTGTACTCGAAGCGCTGGAGAAGCGTTAGCATTCACAGCACGCCAGGTCACAGAGAGCAATGAATAGTTGTGGCACCTTGAGCTGAATAGACAGCACGTTCGGCAGCCTCTTGATGGTCGTGTGTCGGCGGGCCTGCTGGGTTGAATTGCACTTATGGCACCGGTACTCGCACTTGTCGGACTTGATATACTCCTCATCGAGGCATTCCTGCAGAGTCAGGGAGGTCCTTTGGCCCGCCTTCTTACCGCGCTTTTGCGCTAGGTTTTCCAGCCCAAGGCTGAGGTCCAGGAACGATTGCACCTGGTGCGTCACGCCACCGCAGTGCTGGCACGTCGTGGTGCTCTGGAGCTTGCCGTAGAACGTCTGGTGGATGATACAGTTGCAGCTGTGCTCGCTGCCGGTCTCGGGCTTCTTACCGTCGCCGTTGCGCTCATGAAGCTCTTCGGCGAGAAACTGGAAAAATTCGTGCGCATCCTGCTCTTTGGTGGTGACGAGGTTTTCAAAAGCCTTCTTCTCAGAGATCCAGAACCCTGACAGGATGTTCGCCGCTGTGTAACCGTTGGTGTTCTCCAGAGCATAGAAGTCCTGAAACATGTCGTCCATGGCGCAGCTCAGGCAATGGGGCACATTACAATCCCCACTCTGGTGGCCGTCGCTGAGGTAGAAATTACGCAGTAGAGGGTTGTGCAGGAAACTCTGGAGAACCACGTTCTGGTAACAGGTAGCGCCGGCATTGTAGATGCCACGCAGTCCGTTTGCGCGGCACGATGCCGTTGTGGTGTTGGACGAGATGTAGCGAGGGTCTTCTTTGATGGGATCACTAAAGAGCTCGTCGAGCTTCCTCTTTCGGCCTTGTCGAGGTGTTAGTTGTAGGAGACGTAGCTGGGCATCGATAGAGGGAGAGCAGTCTAAGACTGCAGAGGGGGCCGGGGGCAGCGCTGGAAGCCCCATGTAGAGGTATCGGCACGAGGACATACTCGAGAATGAACCAGTTCCCATTTTGCGCAATCTCAGCTCCTCCAACGTCGGATCCCACACAAAGTCATCGCACATTTGGCAATAGAGGGAGCCGCTCCTGGAATCGACATCTAGGAAGTCATATTCGTCAGCATCGCTGGATGGTCTCGAGAAGCAGCACGACTGTGTGGAGCCCGACTCACAAAACCGATGGGCCTTCTTAATCCCATGTTTTGTCCTTTCATCCTCGGTGACCGTTGCGGGGCACTGCAGGCACAGGTAGTTGGAGGTCAAGGTCGTGATGGGCTGCCCGTCGGGGCTCTTGGAGGTCTGCGGAATAAGTGGGGTATTGTCGAAGATGCCTCTCAAGATCATCTTATAATGTGCAATGGACGTGTTTAAAGTCTCCTGGCCTTGGCTCCAGAGGAGCTGAACGTGCTCTATGCGGTTGTGAGAACAGGAAGGGAGAGAGCTAGAACGGAGAGGGCTCATACCGCAACCAAAGACGGGCGTCCCTGGCACTGGCGACTTGACCTTGACGGCCTTTGGGGAAGCCGGGGTGCTCGGTCGCGCAGCCATCTTCTCTCCTATTTCGTCCCTTAACCTCCTAATCTGCTACTTATGTTCCCTCCTACAGTCTATCGTAACGTCAACTCGAGCCACTGACGTGCAACTGTCCCAGAAAGCTCCGTGCTTATTCAGGGCACTAGTGTGCACAGTCGGAGATGCCGAACAGTGATGTACGAGCAGCCTAGGCGCGAGACAGTATATAGTGCCTTAGTCGGAACAATATTCAAGAATGCTGGTCTAAATCCTCGAGGCTCGGAAGATCGAACGGGGAGTGCGGGCGTCGGGTGTGTGTTGCGATGCTGGTAGTTTTGCCGCAGGATCGAGTGGCGGGAACGGCGGCGGTCCCGTACTCTTCGCAACGTGCCGGATCGAGTTCCCAGTTGGAGACCGTCGAAGCCCCAAGTATATGGGCAATGGCAACCGTCACGGAAGTTGTCGAGGTAAGGTTTTGGCTTGTAAATGCAATTGCTTCCTGGGGCAGGTTGGCTCGGCCGGTTCTAAGGGGCCAGAAAGGCTACGGAAATTCCTTATCGCATCACTTCAGGGCTTATCAGTCGCAGCGGACGGCAACTCCAAGCTTCCCGCTCGCCCTAAATTTAGCGGCCCTTTTCAGCCTCGGCAGCACAGAGCACCGCGTTGCGGAGGCTCAAGCTGCCCAGGTTGCCGCCATCTACAGACCTACTTAAGCAAGTACCTTGTCGAGACACCGGCATACAGGTCTCATCTTTGCTTGAATGTTCCCCCCTGCTGCTGCTGGCCGGCTATTGATATCGTAGAAGAGACTTCTCCCCACCCCCAAGAGACGGCCGCAGTCGTCCGGTTGGGCGAACGGCGAGTGCTCGATTACGAATGTCACATGCGCACCTCTGAAGGCCGTGAGCTTGCATGTGTGCCTGTTTGAGCCGGATCTGACATTGCTGGACGGCTGTCTACAAAGAAGCACATTTTACATGCGAGCGGCTCCTCCCCTCCTCTCCAGAGCTACAATGGCTACTCAGCTCGTCCAACTACCAGAAGTGGAGCGCCTCAGCCCACGGTGCATCCGCATATTGGGCGGTAACCCGGGAAAGTTCACGCTCCAGGGCACCAACACTTATCTACTGGGGACCGGCTCTAGGAGGCTACTCATAGACACCGGTGAGGGCAGACCGTCCTGGATTGCTGCCATCAAACGGACGCTGGAAGAGGAGAAGGCGTCGATAACGGCGGCACTGATCACACACTGGCACCACGATCACCAAGGGGGTATCAGGCAGCTGTTGGAACTGTCGCCAGACACCAAGGTTTTCAAGAACCAGGGACATCCGCAGAGCGGCCAGCTCGACATAACCGACGGGCAGAAGTTCGAGGTCGAGGGGGTGACGCTGAGAGCATCGCACACCCCTGGGCACACCGTGGATCACATGGTGTTCGTGCTGGAGGAGGATGACGCGCTCTTCACCGGCGACAATGTCCTAGGCCATGGCACGGCGGTCTTTGAGGAACTTGGGACCTACCTCGATAGCCTCGAGCAGATGAAGCAGCTCTTTCAGGGAATCGCGTATCCCGGCCACGGCCCCGTCATCGACGACGGCCCAGACAGGATCCGATACTACATCAGGCACCGTCGACAGCGCGAAGAGCAGCTAATCCAGGCTCTGCAGTCGCCGTGTATCGAGCAAGAAAGAGCCGAGGGCGAGGGTAACTCCTGGGCGCCGATCGACCTGGTCAGGGTGATATACCAAGACGTGCCGGAGAATCTGCATCTTGCCGCTCAAGGGGGCCTTGTCCAGATTCTGCGGAAGTTGGAAAAGGAGGGCAAGGTGTCTCAAGACCAGGGCAAGTGGAGGCTCAAGAGGGATCCACCAACGTCGCTATGAACCGGGTGAGCTCCTCACTCTTGATATCGAGCTCTTGTCGTTGTCGGCTATCTCCATAGTAAAAGTCCATAGGGCTGGATGGTGACGTCAGTACGGCAGCACAGCTCAGAGCCCCAGCTTTTAGCTCTGACCTGTCTTCCGACGATGACATCCGCGCCGCCGGATCTGACACCGTAATGCATGTATGTTGGCATCCTCGAGAGATCCCAAGCTTCAGCCGCCGGGAGATCTACCATGCCTCCGTCCGCTCCACGTGCAGACGCCTCCGTGCAGCTCCCCTACTATACTCTACACATGTACCTCTGTACTACGTACATAACTAGTTACCCAAACCGCCGTATCGGGGTGATGCGGCCGAGGGGTTTTCTCGCTGTTCCGCAAGATTTTCAATGACCGGAAACGGCCGGCCCCGCAGTGCAGATATTAGAGTGCACTCAGTACAGTCTTGGACAGTTGGACAGGCCATGTGTCAAGGGTCGGGCTGTCAGTCTCGGAAGCCTCGGGCAACGGACCCAGCCACCAGAAAGAAAAAGTCCATGACGGCGGCGACCCGAAGGAAGTTTGCTGCCGCCTTTCCTTCCGTGGAGCCTCCGGCATAGTCCTGTTTACTTCTTTCTGAACGGAGTACGTAAAAGTCATTACGATGGTAACAGACCGTTCCCGCATAGACCGGGTGCCGGCACTGCGCCAAGTCAAGAGGGGACAACTGCAATTTTTTCCACTTCTTGAAAAGTACGTGGGCAGCGTAACAACGAAGTCCGTGTGCAGTGTGGGAAATGCAACTACCAGCGTTTTATTTGCGATGTCCCGAGCAGTGACTCGAAAGGACTTGGCCGCCGCCGGCATCACCAGCCGGTTTGGCACAGAGGACACCGTCCATTGCAGATCCAGCTTTTCCGTGCACAAGACAAGGTCCGGAAAACGGCGAGCCTTCATGGCATCGCGGGAGATTGTCGCCGTTACGGTTTCATTAGCCTCGCGGGTACGGGACCAGGGTCCGTCGGAAATAAGCGGGCCCCGGGCCCGAGAGGTGTTTCGATTTGCTTCCAAAATGCACGCTGTTGGAGCAATTGGCCAAGTGAGACTGGGACTTACCTATCCCCGGCTTGAAGCTTCGAGGCGCGGGAGGGGGGACCCTTTCCTGCAGATGGGATCATGGGTTGGCGCGTCATATAGTCGCATGACATTGTCTCTCTGGCTGGTCCAACCAACAGTCGGTCAGCACGATCCCTCGTGACAGCTGGCGACCGGGAGCAAGGGGATTAGATAAGAGCTACTGTGTAAACGCAGACACCGTAGATCGGTAAGGTATTATCGTAGCTACGTGCTGACTCCTAGGAATAGCTCAAGTACTGGGCGTGCCTGCCGTTTGATGGATCCGGTTGCCGGTCGGACGGTTCAGAGACAAACCCGATCACCCTCCACGACGTCGATCGCCTGGGGAGGTTGCTAAGATGCTCTAGTGTAAGTGAGAGTCGGTGGGGAGCCAAGGGGGAGCCTAAGGGAATATCCACGGCAGACGGAAAAGAGTCATCTCCTATACAGTATTACGGAGTGGGCACCTCTTTAATAAGCGGGGTGTTGTTAGACATCGACAGCCTCGCGATATCGTCCATCGTCTTGGGACCTCTCGCTTCGTCTTCCGAGCAGCTATGTAACTGCACGGGCAAGGCCGGCGAGGCGGAACAGATACCGCATGTCAGAGATCGGTCTCGGGTAAGCCATGTCGTACGTTCCCGCCATCCGTGGCCCTGATCCTGACATCCTATACTCGGGGAGGGGCACCAAGGGGGGTCAGAATTGTCTCTCCGCATCGAAAATTGTACGAGATGACGGCCTGATCGAACCACGGCAGCATCGAGCTTGCGGACGACAATGTACTTACTGTTTACAGTACTAGAGTGCGATAGTTGTAGGGCAAGCAAAGGTAGGTATCCTCCGAAGGGCGCGGAAAGCCGAGTATCCGCCTGTCGTCGGCCGGCATTTGTCACCTACGGAGCAACCAGCAATGCATAGTCTGCATAGAGTAGTTCTTGGTCTGCATAGGTAGTGTACACCCCGCCGCTGCAAGCGCTGCATCCATCCATCACCGCTCTTTTTCATGTCTTTTTTCATGTCATTTTCCTCTTTCTTTCCCCACGAGCCCACACACCTGCGGTACATGCCTAAGGCAATGTAGGAGGTACCTTAGCGGCTGGGTGCCGCGAGCGGAGCCGTTCTCGCACAATGAGGCTCCGTAAAACCGGCCGGGTACTGGCACTGTGTACAGGCCGCTGCTTAATAAGACGTCGCCGCCTCGGTGACTTGCTCCGGCTTCCTCCCTCCTCGAGTGGCCGCTGCCTGATGCAATTCAAAGGCATCGGCGATCGCATGTTCTTGCGGGCCCCAAGGCGACGCTTCCTGTCCGCCGGACAACGTCCTTCGTCAGGCACCGGAGCCGGAGTCGCTTATTTGGGTACCAATTACCAAGAAGCACGCACGCTGTACAGAATACTCCAGAGTGCGTTGCTCATGTGCGGGTTTCCTACTGGTAGGAGGCGGATGAGGCATAGGAGGTGATCCATTGAATGTACTGCCCAGTGCACAGAGCATCTAGCCAAGTTCGAGGGTTGCCCCGCGGTATCTACCTATCTAAATCGTGGTTTTGATGTTAATCGCCGCCTCTTCATGTGCAAATCCGACTCACAACTAAGTGTGGCTGACATGGCGGGTCGGCAGTCATCAACGGACGATCGGCATTCGCCAGTTCAACAAAGGGTAAAGGTAACAGCCACGTCGCAGAGAGGCGCTACGATTTCTGGGCCAAGGCCTAGCTAGCAAACCAGTTGGTCTCTGGAATGCTGGATGGCGATGTAGTTGTACGCTTGCAGAGAGTGCAGAGTTACAGTGCCTTACTGAGTATGAGTATGGGCAATGTGTCTCTCTTGACACAGTCCTGCGCAAATGGCCTCCATGACACGGGTAGTTAGCTGGCTACCCATTTCCGTCACAACACGCAATCCTGCGCTGGTTCATTTGTTGATGCCTGCTTCCCAGACGTACGCCAAAGGACTGACTGCGTGACGTGAGTCTGAGCCACCTCGGCCAGGTCGTGTTGCGCGTCGTAAGCATCATCCTACCTGCCTTATCTCCATTTCGTTCCTTCGTCTCCTCGCCAAACTGGCGGCCACTCTGGAGATACGAGCCGTGGCCGGCGCTTTGAAGTGCGACCTCACAGAGACGGTGAAGTGCCATTGGGGAGACGACGTCGCTCATTCTGATAAGTCAGCAGCCTTCCAGTCACGCTAAGCGATCCCTGCAGCCTTGGTGGCTTGAGCTCCCCACACAGTCCGCACAGTCTGCGCGCTACATCCATTTATTAAGTTCTTTCTCTCGACAGCGTCCTCGGAAGCCTCGGAGCTTGGCGATGCCCATTGTGCAGCGCCGGCGACGCCAGCGATGCCAGCGTAACCCGCAGAGCTTTGGTCTCTGGAACCCCGAAACATCCAGCCAAGAAACGGGTTCGCACGGGTGGTCTGATGACTACAATGGCAACCGTTTTTGTCCGTTGTATCCTTCCCCGTAACTCCATCAGTAGCCGATATATACACTCGCCGGCCACCTCCTTCGCCATGACGGAACGCGCTCCTGTTCCCCTCTACCTTAGTCCCCCCTCCTCCCCTCGAGAGTCTCTTGCCTCTCCCTTTTCCTCGCCCCCCGACCTGAGGCACAACGGTTGCCTTTTCGTAGGTACACGATCCTCCAACTCAGTCCTTGCGAGGCCACGACCCGTAATACCTAATTCCTCGGGCGCATACACGACTGCACCGAAGTGACTAGCACGAGAGCAACGGTACCAATATCTCCACGTGCACATAATAACCGGCTCTTTACGGCCTGCAAGGTCATAGCTCCTCTGCATTAGACGTTGCGCAGGCATCATATCTCTATATGGGTTCGCATCTGAGGTCAGCCGCGGTCCTCCTAGCAACCGCCGCGCTTTTGGGCCTTGTCCCAACCGCCCTTGGTCATGGCGACGAAGACATGCACATGGGCGCCGAGGAGGCCAATCCGGACCCGGATGAGTACCCGCCCACATACTTCGCCCATCCAGAGCACCGCGGGGTCATCTATACTCACATAACTCTCATGACCCTAGCCTGGGTGCTCATGCTGCCTGTTTGTATGTAAATTCCTCCCTGTCGCTTATTCCGTCAAGGTGGGAGAACGTCAGTGCTAACGAGTGTCGTAACCAGGTGTTATGCTTTCTATCGCACGGTCGCGCTATACGCTTGCTTCGCAATTTGTCTTCCTTGTGACGAACGCGATCGGCGTGGTCTTCTCCACAATATATAACGCGAGCACGCCGGATCTGTACCCGAATAACGCACACCATAAGCTCGGTTGGCTGGTGACATGGGTTGTGTCCGCTCAAGTTGTTGTGGGCCTTCTGGCCCGCGTGGTGGGTGCTTTTGCGAGCGGTGGAAAGCTTTCAAGCGGCGATGACCGCCGGGGCTTCATCCCTGTCTCGACGGAGGCGATGGCTGAGCACCAGCGATGGAACGACCCGAGATTTTCGGAACAGTATCGTACGTCAAATGACAGCGGGCAAGGCACGGAGCCGAATACGGAGTCGCTCCGGAGTCACTCCTTATCATCTAATGGAGACGAAGTCAGCATCCCTCTCCACGATGCGCGCAAGGAGTACGGGGATGATGACGAGGACGACCTTGAAGTTCTTCCGGCGCTCCCTCATAGCGCTGGGAAGATACACTCTATCGCAGCAAAGGTCGCGGGCAAGATCTCTGAGAGAGTATGGAAAGTGCTGATCTTTGCGTACAATTTCGTTGATCGCACTATCTTAATTCTTGGCTTCATTACCTTTTGCACTGGTATCATCGCATTTGGGCGTTTCTTCGTAAGTCACACTGCTGGTCTGCACGCTTCGCTTGGCTCTCTACAGTTCTGACATTGGAGTAGGAGGGTCGCGCTGTCTTCACTGGTTTGGCGCACTGGATCAAAGGCGGCATTTTCTTCTGGCTGGGACTGTTGACTCTTGGGCGTTGGGCTGGCTCCTTTGGTGACCTTGGATGGGTGAGTTCCCCGCGACAGCTGACCGTGGGACGTCCTCAACTGACTGGTCTTGCGAATAGGCGTGGAACATCAAGCCGCGATCGGCCAGGAGGAGATGGACGCCTTCCTCGGAATTCGTGGAGAGCGCTCTCATCTTCGTATACGGCTCGACAAACATTTTCATGGAGCATCTGAGCAATCCCGGGGGAGAATGGAGCCCCCAAGATATGGAGCACATCTCAATCACCGTGCTGTTCATTGGCGGTGGACTGGTTAGTAGCGCCCGCCACCCGGCAGTTATCACCGGCTCGGCCCGTCCTAACTAATCACGCGACTACAGTGCGGCATGCTCATCGAATCCGTCCGTGTGCGTGACCTCCTCAACACTACCGTCACCGAAGCGGCGCAATCGCTGCCCGAGCATGCGTATGATGCCGAGGAGCGCAACTCTCTTCAGGAGCCGGAGGCATACTCTTTCTCGATGAATCCCATCCCAGCGCTGGTGATTCTCTTATTGGGCGTCATGATGGGCTCTCACACCCAGGCCACGATGATCTCCAGCATGGTTCATAAACAGTGGGGCAATTTGCTCGCGGGAGCGTCTTTTGCGCGAGGCCTGACCTACCTGATCACGTATCTCAAACCGCCGCGGTCTGTTTTGCCATCCAGGCCACCAACCGAACTGCTGACATCCTTCGGCTTGATCGCTGGAGGCATCATGTTCATGGCAAGCGTACGTGGCCTCAAAGTCGTGATCTAACCCTTCAAATTCAATGAAACTAACTCAGATGCAGAGCGGTGACACTGTCCAGGGCATGATTCACTATGATCTGGACGCCATGTTCATGTACACCGTGGTTCTAGGCTTCGTGGGCCTGATAATGGCCTGGGAGATAATTGTCCTCGCTTTGAAGGGCTGGGCTGTGCGTAAGGAGGCCGGGCGGCCCGCGGGCTCGCACGGTATGGCATGAGAAGGTAATGGACGGCGGAGCATTAGATGCGGATGAGCTCACGATACGGTGATTCACTTGATAATGATGCATCGAACTCGGCGCATTCGGCGGGAAATAATACCCCCCACCTCTTTTATTCGCTTCTCGTCTCACCTAAAGATACCCATTATTCTTGGAAACAGCTGCATTGGGAGGAAGGGAATGGCATGGCCAGGTAGGCTTCAATGAAGGGGAAAGGCCCGGGTGGGATGGATGGCCGGATGGTTGATACCTGAATGGCGTTACGCTCGTTACGACTTGGATTCAGAACGGTTGGGTCGCCCCTGCGGTGACCGGAGGATGAATAATGGGGATTTAGAACGGCTGTTGAGAGTAAGGGTAGAGAGTATCAGAGCGCTGCCTCTTGCGGGATTGCTCCATGGAGCTCCAATAAGACTGGCAACAAGTTCGCTGGCGGTTACAGTTCCCTCTCGCAGGTCTACACATACCGGTGAATAGTCCTTGCTAGACCATACTGGTCCTCTTGACCGATAAATTCCCCTTTTTTAAACTCGCTTGTCAGTATCGTCTGTAGCCAGAGGGATTCTGTGCCTCAGTTTCGAGGGCCAGCAACCCCGGTGTTTGTTGCAGAGGGACGACTCCTTTGTTTCAGAGACTTGAAAAGAACCCTAGAGTTCCGAGTTGCTTAGGTTCCAAGAAGAACGGAGCTACTATAGGAACTAATATTGTCCTGCATCAATGGCGTATACTCCTCAAGTCCAGTCTTGCTCAGCAACCAACCTCGAGGAGTCAGCCCTAACCTCTGGCTGTTTGTTGCGCACATTCGCTGACAGGCACTCGGGGTTCCATGACTTCGGCTTGTATCAGTCTTTTTTGCCCTTCATTTCTACTCCTTTTCGGCCTGGTAAGTCGATCAGGTCTGCATAGCTGCGTCATTTAATCCACCTCGAAGACATTTCCTCCTGTACCTATAGAGCAACCGCAGAAACACCTCCGCATCATTCGTTGTACCCAATCGATACAACTGGTGCAGTTCCCAGGTGAAGTAAGTTTTCTGTCAGGCTCTACATAGATTACATCTCTCTATCCATCGCGGTTCATTAGATTCCATATGCCCGCAGCGATGCCCTCCCTCATTGTCCAAGGAGGATTGGCAGGCTCTAGCAGGCCATGTCTGCCGCCCTATCACCGCCGGGAAACGTGAAAGGCCATGGTAAATTTCGACGCCTGGCGCCTGATAGTTCCCGTCCCACTGACAATGATTCCGAGTCGCTCATGATGCCCTCCTGTCTGAGCAGTGGCCAGTTCTCAACCCGTCCTGGGCTTCGCTGGTTCCGCCATCGCGATCCTCCGCTGGTCCGCGGGCGAGAACGTGGCCGTCCCCTGCTGCAGGGCGTGGACCAGCAGGGGCAGCGCCTCGGGCTTGAAGTCGTCGGCGGTGCGGATCTTGTCCAGGTCCTCGGCGAACTCCTTGGTTGCTCGCTGCAGGTAGTACGAGGTGAAGTCGGCGGAGACCTCCTTGTCCGACTTGCTGCTGCTTCCCTGTGTCCCGCTCATCCTCGGCGATCCGATCGTGAATCCGTGATGAAAGTTGACGAGTAGTATAAGCTTATATCTCTCCCCTGTGTGCGGAGTAGCAGGTAAAGGAGAGGCCTGCAAGAGATAGGGAGGGTTGGATGCGCCGGAAAAAAAGGAAGCCGCCCCACGCCGGCTTCTTACTGTTAGTGCAGAATGTGGCTCTCCTGCTACTGCGGTAGCGTGGACTTAACACGACTACCAGCGCCTCCGTATGCCTGTCCCCAACTTCAACAGCAAACCGTGCACTACTGTCAATTACGTTCCGCCAGATGGGACGGATGGCCCGACCGGACAGCCCTGACGTTTAGAGGCCGGGTCAACACGATACGTCCGCCGTGTCGCGCCTAATTAGCATAGCGCAGAGCACCCTCCACAGTGCACCCATGGCATTAACGCAAGGCCCCTCAGGAGTCAGGGGTCTTCCAGCGGTGGACGCAATCGCCGTCACGGTTGTATTAAGCTTAACAGGTGAAGTCAGTATGACTTTGACGCTGTCGCTTCTCGAAGTACTCCGTACGAGATCGACAAAAGCCACACGTCTGAGGCTCACGTACTTGAGACATATGATCATGACGTCAACCCTTTGATCTCCGACCTCTCCGTGACAAGTCACACATTCAATCAATTACGTCGTGATAGATGGACGCATGTCGCGATATATGCTATAAAGAATAACACGTAGAAGAAAAACCAAGGCCGAAACTTCGAGCAGTAGAACTGTCATCAGATATAAACGCTAGCCAAGATGCCGAGCGACATAAAGGACAAGAACGGCGAGCCCATCCACGAGGGCGACACCGTCTTCACCAAGTTTCGCGGGGGCAGACACGAGGGAGTGGTTGACAAGATCGTGACGACTCAGGAGGAGGCCAAGGAGGCCGACGTCAAGAACCCCCCGAAGGTAACGTCGTGCACAGAATGACTCGCGACTCGCTCTTGGCCCGTGTCTGATTGTTGCTGGCAGGTCTTGTTCACCGATCAACATGGTCACCACGTGTCGCACAACCCGGGGACATTGCAGCACGAGAAGTAGCGGGCTGTCTTCCAGTGGCAGTCACTTATTATCAAGTGCTGTCGAAGCCCTTCCGTACGCAAAGGCGCAGCTTTCTTTCCCTCGTGGGCTCTGGGATGGGCTCGCAGAACGAACGAGCATCTCTGGGATATCATTCACGGGTTAAGCAGGCAGGCCGTGTCTTATCATGGACATACCACGAGGTCAAGAGGCCAAGGGCTCTGAATCCTGTGGAGAGCTTATCAGAATATCATTGTCTTAATCTCTTGCAATGCACAAAGCGAGCGTCACCCCGTCCGCCTCGCCTTGAAAGCGGACCGGGTATATTCATATATGAGCCATCCCTCCCCGGCCCATCCATGAAGCGTCCACACTGGCTCGCCGATGCCCCCCATGCCTCCGTGCCAGTCGGTCTCTGAGCCCGCTCAATCCCATTTCCCATGAAACTCGAAAACGAATGACAAAACCAAGCTGCCCCCTTGGTTCCTACCCATTGAACTCCGCGGCGCCACACCCTTTTTTTCGGTATCCTCACAGAATTCCATAGCAAAAAGAGACATAAGGAGCGTAGCTTGAGATCCGACACGCAGCCGCACCCTGGTCACTTTCTCCAACTCGTACATAGCACAATCGGTCCAGGACCACCATGCCTAAAGCGCCTTCCCGACACTCGTCTGGCTCCCTCCGCTCTGCCGCCTCGGCCGCCCCTGTAGCTCGTCATCGTCCCTACGGTTCTCGACCGGCGTAGACACGACGCTGTCATCCCACCTCGTTGCGGGACCCACGTCGGGCCCCGGGTCGCTCCAGTCGCCCATGCTGACGCCGCTCGAGTACTTGGACGAGAAGCTCTCGCGGCGCGCGTGTGCTGGTACGGGCTTGCGCACCATCCCCGCAACGGCGCCGGAGACGCCCCTCCCCCCCAAGACGCTCTCGATTTCGCTCAGCCCCGCCACGCTGCCGCCTGCCGTGCTGACATTGCTGCTGGGCACGCGGGGCGCGCTGGGACGCGGCAGCGGCTCCAAGTCGAACGGGTCGGAGCGGAACTTGTTGCGGCGCGTGGCGAACGAGTCCACGCTGTTGAGGCTCTCGCGGCCAGCGTAGATCGACTGCTTGGCGCCGCCAAACCCAGGGTTGGAGGAGGGCGGCCGGCTGCCTCCGCCACCACCGGCCCCGACGGACCGGCCCCTGGAGCGGCGGATGTCTGCCACGTACGTCGTGGGCTTAGGCACCGCTGGCTGCCCCGGAATCGCGTTCGAGTCGTTGAAAGGGTTGTCGGATTGACTGACCACGAGCGGTGCGGGTTTGGCACTCTGGTGAGGCGTGGCGTTGGCATCGCTGAAGGGGTCGTCGCCGAAGTTCAGACTCAGTCCACCGAGGAAGTGGTCCACGCTGGAGCGACTCCCGTTAGTGCGGCTTCCCCGGCGGCTACCGCGACGCCGCTGAGCCTCTCGGTCCAGGTCGCGGTCGTCCATGTTCAGCAGAGTCAGAAAATCCGGCTTGTTGCTCAAAGGGGCCTGGTTCCGCTTCTCATTTAAGCCACGAGCAAATTGGGCCGTTCTGTCGTCGTCTTTCCTCCACCCCAAGTTCATGTTATCCGCCTTCCGCGTCCACCAGCCCAGTAGACGGTCCTTGATCGTCGGCTCCGCTCCAGAGCTGGGCAGGAGCGTCGAGTTTTGTCGGCTGTGTGTGCTGACCTCCATAAATTGCGAGTTACCGCGGTTCATGTTGACGGTCGGCGTGCTGGCGCCGCTGCGGGTGACCAGCTGGCTCATCCGGCCACGGAGCTTCCTCAGGTTTGCACCCACAGCGGCCTTGATCTTCTCTGTTCGCGGCGTTGGGCCAATGCTCCCACGGTTGATCACATAGCCCTCTCCCTTCTCGTTCCTGTATGCCGGATCTACCGAGAGGGGAGTGAGCAGAGTACTCCGTCGCTTCTTCAGCACCCGTCGCCTCCAGAACCAGATCAAGAAGGCGATCAGGCTGATGGCTGCTACACCACCAATAACACCCCCTGCCACTGCAATCGTCGATTCTGTGCTGCTCTTACTACTGCTTGAGGGTGCAGTATTGACCGTCCCTGTGGTCGCCGAGTCGGTTGCCGCGACAGCTGCCCCATTGCCTGTAGTCGGCGCTGCGGTCCCTATTGTCGTGAAGAGGGGCGAGGCATCTCCTGCGGATGGAGACAGTGTGACGTCGCTCAGCGCAACTGCTGACTGGCTCGCCTGGTCTGTCGCCGTCTGTGCAGCAGTTGCCGAAGTGGCTGTTATGCTGTTATCAGCTTGACTGGTCTGTATTATAGACGTATCACCTGCGGCTTCGGTAGGGCTTATTATTGAGAACTGGGCTATTGAGCTTGTCGTGGTTGTGGGAGGTGGGAGGGCAACTGCCGTAGACTGGACTGCCGGTGCGGGCACCAGCAATGTAGCAGGTGCCTGTACGGCGGTAGTGGTGGTAGTTGTCGAGGAGGATGAAGAGGATGTAGAGGTGGACGTGGACGTTGATGTGGATGTGGTAGATGTTGTGGATGTGCTATCTTCTTCTGTCAGGGAGGAAGTGCTCGTCGTACTCGTAGAGCTTGTAGTCTCTGCTGCTACTGTAGCCACCGCAGTACCCTGCTGGGCGTCCGCCGCCGCCGTTGTTGTCGTTGTATCTTGCTGGCTGTTCTCGCCGCTGCTGCTGCTGCTGCTCGCCGTGTTGCTCCGGGGTACTGCCGTACACCTCTTGCCGTTGATACTCGTAATGAAGGTCCCCGCCTGGAGGTTTGCGCTTGTCGACATCGTGATAAAACAGTCGTTTGGGGCGATTCCAGTCGCGTAGAAACAAAAGAAACAAGGTTAGAAGGCTCTTTCCACTCGTACATGGAAAAGACACAAATCGAAGGGGAGAAGTGAAGAAGCAGGGCCGCCGCGGGCCGTCAAGTTGCTGTAGAGATCATGAAGCTGACCAAAAGAAGAGCAAGAGGGTGAAGAAGTCTCCCGTTGGGAGCGGAATCAAACAACGGCACGCGGCTAAAATGCCAGCAAGACGATGGCGCACGAAGCGAAGCGGATGAATTGGAAGATGCAGCGGAGAGAATGGAAGAATAGAAAGATCTGGAGTTCGCTACTCTAACCAAACGGTAGGTATCGTGGCGCACAGCCACGGAGTCTGTGGGAAGCGGAAACACGGTCTTTCTCATCCTTGGGCCTCATCCCTCGCGCCAGAGAGCCGTGGCATCGGGGGGCCGGTCCCAGGCGGGCAGCCAAGAAACCGCATCGCACCGCCTGAGGGGCCTCCTTGAGGATCCCGCCCTACCCTAGCATTGAGCCGCGGCAGGATGGAGATTGATCGATGTTTGATGGGTGGGAGCGACGCACGCGGATTGGCCGAGCATGACGGAGAGGCCAGAGGAGGCTCAAGGGCAGTTAGGGGTCCCTGACTGCTTGGCGTGGTTCACCATCCGCTTTGACCGCAGAGCACTGGCGACACCCCTGTCCTGCGACACTTGTGAAGCAGGACAGCCCGAGTCCCCTTGTAAGTCCGGGTCGCGCTGGCTGTGGCCTGTATTCTGTAGGTTTTGAGTAGCAAGCAGAAATCATCGATGGACCAAAGGTTTCTTCCTCAACCGGAAACATGATGTCGAGGGCTGGTTGCCCCGGCAAAGAACATGTCCAGAGTGTCCATGGAGTAGAGACACGCATTTCGTGGATTGGCACCATTTAGGTGAGGACGGAAGAGGTCTGGCGGAGGACAAGGCACATGTTTGCACGGCCCCATAGACCTCCGACGCCCAGGCCGCCCGAGTGTTTTGGGAAGCGGGGTGATGGTTTACATGAATACTCAGAGAAGCTCTCTGTATATCCCGACACAGAGAATATCCTCCCTATTGTCCAGTGTCCATGACGGCGATGGCGTCAGTGCGGGCGCAGGCTCAGCTGAGAAAGAAAGAAATTCTGGAAGCCGTCAAACCCACTTCGTAATTCCCCCTTCTTCTACCTGCCTAAAGGTAGTCAAGGTGCTGCCGCTACCCGGGAGTCCGGAGACCCGCAGCCGTGAGAGTCGTCGGTCGCATTGTCTCGAGTCGAGAAATGGAGACACTGCTAATGCTGACTGACAGTGGCTCGCACCTCTAGAGTTGCATGCTTGGTTGCCGGCTTTGGGTGCTTCCGACCCGTGGCCGATGATGTACCTTATGTTTGTTTCCCGGTGCTGGATCTCCAGACAATCAAACACGATTAAGCTTCTCCTGTGCCTGGCCACGGTACCTGTTCTTTGTGTTCCGTCTTGCTGCCCCTTGGATTCTTGGAGAAGAGCCAGTGTTCCTCGAGCGCAGAGAAGAGGAAGCTCAGACTTGATACCTAAGGTACCTAGACAGACAGGTAGACAAGCAGGGGGTGCAGCTCCCCAGGCGCCGTATAAGATGGAGTAGACGCTGTTCGGAGTACCTTGGCTCCTCGCAATGCACACAGTCATGATGCTCATGCAATTTGGTAGACTACGTGCAACGCATCGCACGTCCCGATGCTAAAGTAGAAGAGAGAGCAGATTCGAGTGGTGGAGATGGCATGGCTGCGCACCCAGTCTCACTACGGTATCTGCAACTTCCTCGCGGGATAACTCGGAGCAGAGGTTGAATCGCAAGGAAGAGGTCGCCAACGTAAAGATGTAACTAGTGGGTGATGTCCCGCAAAATTGCCAGCCGCCAGATAATAGATCGGCGCGAATGTCAAAGTCACTCAACGAGGAATCTTGTCAGCATCGCCATATCTGGGTGATAGAGTCCTCATCCGCCTTAAGCAACTCAACGGCCGCTAATCAAGGCAGGATTCAGGAGGGAAGGGCTGGAGGGCTGGAGGGTTAGGAGGGGGGGCCCACCTTGCCGAACCGCGCATCCCGTCGCGGGCCGCACGCAACGATTAGATAGCAAACGCGGGGTAAGCTGGGATGGCACGGGCAAAGGTTGGGTGAGCAGAGAAGAGGAGGTGGCAGCATCTCACGACAAGCGCCGGCGTGCTGCGATCATACCAGATCTCCGGCGCTCTTCCTTCGGGCACGGTACGCTCCTGAGGCTCCTGAGGCTCCTGTGGCTCCTGTATGCACCGGGCGATCATCTGTTCTCGCTGCTGACACCCTGCACCGCAGAGACTCCATACCACGCTCACTGGTCCTTGTCGCACGCTGCTCCTAGCCCGGCTGCCCAGCCATCCCTTCTCTTCCTCCTCTTCCCTCCGCTGCCGGCTCCTCGGTCCTCCTCGGGCTATGAGACACGCCTGACGAGAGCTACGCGCACTCCGGCATCTGGCACAGCCTCCATCCTTCCTTTGGGCCTCGAAACTCGCACGCCCTACCGATCCATCCCGACGCCACTGGAGATTAATTAGTGCCCCGTCAAACGCTGCCCATAATGTTTGGGACTCTAGCACATCTTAGTAAGTGCTGCTAACTTTCCTACTCGTCCCGTCTTTCTGCTGCTGGTTCGTGGTAACCAGTCGCTGGCCGCTGGCCGCCGGCCGCCACCCGCTTGGTAGTCCACCCGCGCAACAGCTTCAATCCCCAGCTTGGTTCAAGGAGGTGTTCTAGGCCGCATAGTCCAGAGCGGACCATTTCTCGGGTCCCTTTCCCGGCTGCGAGAGTCTCCAAGTCCTGGGTGCATTAAAGGTATCCGTGTATAGCTTCCGGGCTCATGCCTGACCGCAGTTCTGAGCTTTGCCAATGCCAATGGACACTTGCTCTCGTCCCCCTTCCCTGAGACTGACTGTGTGATCGTCTGCTCTTCCAGACACTGCAACAAACTTGCATCCAGATTCACATTCTGCTCCCTCATACCTGTCCCGGCTCGCACTCTCTCCGGATCTGTCCCAACTGAAATGCATCTAACTTGTTCGTCTAGTGCCCGCTCACCCCGTAGGGTCAAAGCCGCCCAAGGACGTTCCGCCGCCAACACCCATCAACTTTCCTCACTGCCACCCGCGAGTGCAGGAAGATGGTAGACCTCGATCTTCTCCGTCTCAGCCACAGAAGCCTCTCACGGCACTTCTGCAGAGCATCATCCGGCCCACAGAAATCACTCTGACCCATCTGGAGGCTCTCGGTGTCAATGTGACACAAGATGCTCCGGCGGCAGATCTCATCCCGGACCCATCCTACATCCCGGACTTTGCTACATGGGATGGCCTCTCGCAAGAGGAAGCCCGTGATGCCAACGAGACATCACGGCGACCCCTGAACAACGGCAATCTTTCCCCTGGAACTCTCACCTATGTGGACCGTAGGCGAGAGCTCTATATCCAGAATGACGCAGCCTTCCGGGCCGTCAGGAGAATGCAGCCTCCGCCGGGAAAGACCCAGGTCCGGCTCGGTAACTCTTTCGAGTTCTTCCGCAACCTCGAGGCGTTCGCCAGCTTCTGGGACGACACATCCGTGCCGAAGGCCGCCTCCACTTCAACCCCGTCAGACTCACCGGAAGACGAGAAAGGGGTTGGGCGCTCGTCCACATCCGATGATGGGAGCGACAGCGAGAAAACTGCTCAGGAAGGGCCTATCTTCTTCCGCACCGGTTCGGGCAATCAGATGCCGCCGGAGTACCGCCTTAATTTGATAACCGCATTCCTGAAGCTGGTGGCCTACGACTTCGGCTGCAACGTCTCTGCGCCCCGTACGGAACCGCGTCTATACATAACAGCCCCTTCGTCAACCTCGGCGGCCCCGCAGCCTACTCCTCCTGGATCGTCAACGCGGAGCTCTTACTTCTCCTCCGGCTGCACATTCATTTTCCGAACGCCTACCACTCGTGAGGCTGCGCGCTCTGGGATCGTCGAAGGCCCGCTCGCGGCCGTGAGCGCCCGCCATTTCACAAACTTCCCGCAGCCGCCCGATGACCCCAGCTCGACAGCTACCGACACCGACTCGCTGATCGACTTGGCCCGCGAGCTCGTCGCCGGGCTCATAACAGCCCAGCACCGCGCCCGCGAAGGCAAGACGGAGAAGCGCGTCGGCGAGGATGCCTGGTGGGCGACGAAGCCACGCTGGGGCGGTGGCGCCGGCGGCCCCATCGGCCGCGAGGTGGACTACAAGGAGGGCGACGACATCGGCGACAAGGACGAGGTGCGTTCCAAGGACGACATGCAGAGACAGCCTCCCCTCCCGGCCCCCAGCAGCAGCAGCAGCCGCGGGCGGGACAAGGGGCCCGCCGCCAAGAAGGCACGCAAGAACCTCGCCATCTACGACAACTACCGCATGGTGCGGCCGCCATCGGCATCCTGGGACAAGAAGACCAGGTACACGGCCGTAGGGCGGGCGCGCGGCGCCGAGTGGGACGACATATTCGTCGTCAGCGCGCTGTTCCACCACGTCAGCATACTGCGGGTGCGGGTGCCGGACAGGCTGCTGGAAGTGCTCGACGGGGCGCCGGACGACGGTGGGCGGCGCAGCTGGGGGAGGGTCGACGTGACGCGGAGCCGGTGGTTCGACTTCTTCAAGGCGGAGGAGCGCATCGAGGCTATGCAGCTGGTCTGGAGCATGATGGCGTACCTGATGCGAAAGGAGCCGGAGGAGCCGGTGGATGCTAACATGGAGGACGCCTGAGCAAGGGGCTCGGAAGACGCGTGCCCCTTTTAGACGGGTAATCTGTTGGCTGGCTCTCCTGGAGACCGGTAGATGTTCTAGGACATGGCTGGTTGGGCATCCGATGCCGTCTCCGTGCGGATGGCTGGATGACATTTCTTTCACGACACTATGAGATAAGAATATGAGATTGCATGCATGAGTGACGAGATAGAAGAATACCAGTTTGACGAAAATCGTGCAGAGTTGAAATCTAGGTAATCTAAATCTCATCAGATCGCAAATCTACGCGAGTGCCTGTTGTAGCGCATGTTTGCCATGTACAGACACTGATCCCAGAGTGGCGATATAACGAATTTCTTTCCTTACACACCCTATGACCCCTTCCGAGTTGCTCGTCCGAAAAGGAGGCTCGTCCTTTACAACCATGTCCCAGGCTACCGTCCCAGCCACTAGGGACAATGGATATCGAGGCGACGGGGCGTGGTTCTCAGTGATCCAAGTCCTTAGCCGCTCTGCTTGCCGTGATCGTGACGTGATCGTCAGCGTTGAAGAGCACTTCAAGAAAGAGTTATTTCCGAGCCAACAGAGGGCGTAGGAGGCATGGTCCATAGTGTCGATATTCCCTTTGTGGAAAGCGGACGTGCATGGCGTCATAGGAAGACACGAGGGAGCCAACTTTGCCTCTTTGACTAGAAAGGGGGCTTAGACTAGGAGAATGCGGGGGTACGGCGGCAGGTGACGGAGATGGAGAGCAGAGCTGGAGCCTTCTTGCAGCCTCGAAGCCTCACGAGGCGCGCTGATGCCAAGACGGCCCCGGGCTGTGACTCTGCGTCATCCGCCCCGTGGACAAAACGGAGCTTGGGCAGCATAGCGCCTCTTGAGGCATGGAGCTGAGATCTGCAGAGCAAGACTGCGGAGAAGAGGGTGTGACGAAGGAACACGTAGCTCGTCAGGTGGACAGGGGCCTAGGGAACGTTTCCACTTGGAGGTGTCGCGGGAGACTCTGACACAGCCCCGTGAGACGTAGGGTTCCAACGGCATGGTAACACGATAGCTGGGAAGGAAATCGGGGCTTGCGGCGATGCTGCTCATTCGCTCACTGGCTGTAAGCGGAGCTCTCTCAGCTCCCAGAGAGGAAGAAGCAGACGGGAACTACCTACACAAGGCACCGTAGGGCTGGTAGCTCATCTTGACGTGCTGCGAGGTGGAAGTAAGCGTGAGGCTATGTTAGCCGGGAAGCCCAATTGGCTCTTGTCATTGGACTGGATGTCATCATCAATATCCCGATTGACGTTGATGCCACGTCTGTCTCGAGTGAGCGGCGGCGCAACCCGCCTGCTTGTCGTACCAACTCCGGTCTCCGGAGCCTGAGATTGCAAGAGTAGAAACAGAAAACGACGGTCCAGGACAAGTTGAAGGATGAGTACCTGGTTATGATACCAAGTTGCAGACTGTTTCACAGGAGCGGGCCGTCAACCGTCCCATACCTCTCTCACCATGTCCGGTCTTAACCATCCCAACTCACAGGGAGGATTAGTCCGACGATGTGCATTTGGGCGGAGGGCTGGGGCCCTGTGCAAGGGCAGAGACTAAGCTTAGCATGGCAGAAGCCACAGACCATTCTCGCGTGGACATTGACAACGTGGTGGCTGCCGACGTGTCTCGACTGATACTGCAAGTCTTCGATTGGCTCTGGTCACAAGCTGCTGTCTGCATCCAGATGAGGTTGTGCGATATTCATCCCGAGAAAATTTGACGTGGTCATAGCTTGTGCGGCTTGCCAGGGGGCCTGCCTGGTTGGGGCCAGCTTGGCGGAACAGGACCGCCTCCATTGGTTCACCCTTCAGCGCGAGCGACGCCTCAGCTGTCGGGGTGCCCGGGGTCTAATCCGTTCTTGGTTGGACTGCATCGGCAAAACACTTGTTCCCTTGGTAGCCGCATCTCCGTCCCGTCGTGACTGTACGGAGTACATGCATACTATGAGGCAGAATACAGCACTGAGCGCAACTTGTTCTGCAGCACCTTCGAAGAGGCTGCGTACGCCGACGGTGTTGAGCAAGAGTTCCTAGCGTACGGCGGCTTTCGCTGGCGTCCGGAATCGTACGAGAAAGAAGTAGGGCTCTGGAGCTGTTAATATGTTCTATGCCTTGCAGCGATCTTGGACGGCGGAGACGAACGCCGCCGCCGCCTCTCTATCTGCATTTGGCCATCCCCGCTTCGGTGGGCGTTGCTTTTGTAGCCGCAAATGGTCTCGGCACACATCTGAACCTGTGCAAGTTGCTCGGCGTGATCCAGTTACGGTCAGGGTTATTGGACAGACCATTGAATCGGTCCCAGTCTGCCAGCGGTGTCGAGACGGGGTCTCCGGGAGCAAGCCGTGACGGACTGCATCCTCTCTGTCGCGTCACCCGGCGTGTTCGCGAGTGTAGACGGTGACGGTGGACTACATACAGCTTTAGAGACCGGGCATTGCTAGCTGGAAATAGAATCACGAGGTTTCTGCTGCGACAGAGAGGGCGTTTCGCCGCCTTAGCAGACAACCGTGCAGTAAAACCGGGTGGGGGCGCAGGCTCAAGACGCGCCGAAGCCCAACCCAGCTGAATCCAGCAGTAACGGACACAACGGCAGAGGTCGGATAGGACAGATAGACAATGGAGACTGAGACCTGATCGACGTGCGGGAAACGCCTTCCAGCAAAGATCTAACGAAGTACGGCCCGTGTTAGGGATGGAGTGTAGGGGAAGAAGTACCTGATGTATCCGAGGATACGGGGACTCCGAACCTAAGGGAATGGTGGACCCGCAGGTACGCCGACTAGGTACCTCTAGCTCAGCTTCCGTCAACTCCACGTGCAAAACCCCGCCGCACCAAAAGATGAGATGACAGTAGGTACATACGGATACTCGAGGTACAGTACCGGCCGCCAATGTAGGTACCTACCTTCCTACATACCTACCTGGACCCGATGAAAACGGGGCGCAGAGTTGGGTTGGAGAAGGAATATTAGCACATGCCAAGACAGATTCTTGCTCTGTTTGATATTTCATTTCGTCAAGTTGCAAAATAAAAAGACAGACCGATCCAGTTCCGAAAGCCCTGAACCGAGAGCGAGGTACTTACCTTAGTTGAGCCGAGCGTACCTAACGAAGAGACTCTCTTCCCGTGAAGTACCTGAGCTCCCGCGCAGGACGGAGAAAGGACCGTTCCAGTTACGAGGCGAGGAGGGTCCAGGCCGATCCACGTCAGAGCTCGGAAGCTGGTGGGGAGGGGGGAAAAGCACACTGCAGCCCAAAGTACTGCTAGAGATTACTCGCACAATCCAATCACGGCCTCGCAACATCTCAGATTCGCCCGCATCGCTTTCCCCTCCGCCCTCGACGCCGTCGACCACACTTTGTCTCTCCACGGGCCCGATACTGCCTCCTACCCGCCTCATTCTCAGCCGTTATTCCTATTCGGGACCCATCGCCATCACTGCTTTCGTCGCAGACACCGTCCGCTGCGTCCGTTGCGTCCAAAGCGTCAAGCGCCCGCACCCCCTGCATGTAAGTCCCCAGTTCTGACCGCCTAGCCGGTACCGCGCGGTTGGTCGCATCCCCCGATACCTCGAGCCCCTACCCTGCCCTACGCCATTTCTTACCCTTCTTCTCTCCTGCCGATTTATGAGGCTTGGACGCAAGCTTACTTCGGTCCGTTAGTCTTCGAGTAGCCCCGACGCCTCGCTCTCCTCCGGCCGCTCCTACGCCTTTGTCGACATCCGTTATCGCAGCTTCGGCAACCCCCCAAGCAGCCGTCTGCCTCACGGTCCGTCTATAAAGATCCCCAGTCCCTCAGATCCGGAGCATTCGAGTCTCTTCGATAGCTCTTTCGAAGTCCAGCCCTCTCGTCGTGAGAGGCCGCTTCGGCGTCTTGCCGAACAACACGCGCGACATCCGCTCCTGGGCGGCATCAGAGGAAGAGATACACATATAGGGCCGTCATGTCTGGGTATCCGGGCCAAGGATATCAAGGAACATACGGGGGCCACCCGCCGCCCCAGTTTCCTCCCCAGAACTACTACGCGTACGACCCTGCCGTCCCTCGCGTTATGGACAGGAAGACTGACGTTTATCAGCCCCCAGCAAGGCTACGGCGGATATCCCGCGCAGGGCCAGCCTGCCGGAGGCTACGTCTACCAGCAGCCTCCACCACAGCCTTATGGCTACGCGCCCCAGGTATGCGACTGCGACGACGTCTCATTCAGCTGTAGTTGTCGGATTCTGATCTGTCTAGCAGCCTGCTCCTCCCCCTCGCCCTCAACAGCAGTATGGCAGCTACCACGCCCCTGCGGCTTCGGCCCAGTTCGCCAGGCCTAGTGAGCACCCTAGACAACCCCCCCATGGAACGCGCCTCAGATTGCTAACACGTATAGACATGCCAACCGCGAGCTCCAATTCCTACGTGCACGGAAACCACAGCGCACCGGCTCCTCCTCCTGCGACTCCGCAACACTTCGGTCATGGAGCTCCGCAGGGATACTCCTTCCAGTATTCATTATGTACCGGCCGCAGGAAAGCACTTCTCGTCGGCATCAACTACTTTGGTCAGCGTGGGCAGCTGAGAGGCTGCATCAACGACGTGAGGAACATGTCATCGTACCTTGTCGAACACTTCGGATACAAGCGTGAGGACATGGTGATACTCACCGACGACCAGCAAAACCCCATGAGTCAGCCCACGAAACAGAACATTCTGCGAGCAATGCACTGGCTTGTGAAGGACGCACGTCCGAACGACTCCCTCTTCTTTCATTATTCTGGTTTGTCTCATTTTCTCGCACTTGTTCTCCCCTGATGCTGACGGACTACAGGCCACGGCGGTCAGACGAAAGATCTCGACGGAGACGAGGAAGATGGCTATGACGAAGTGATCTACCCTGTAGATTTCAGGCAGGTTGGCCACATTACGGATGATGAGATGCACCGGATCATGGTCAGGCCCCTGCAAGCCGGAGTCAGGCTCACTGCCATCTTCGACTCGTGCCACTCTGGAACGGCTTTGGACCTTCCTTACATCTACTCCACCCAGGGCATCCTTAAGGAGCCCAACCTGGCCAAGGAAGCTGGCCAGGGCTTGCTCAGCGTCATCTCGTCCTACAGCCAGGGAGATCTCAGCGGTGTGGCGAACAACATCATGGGCTTCTTTAAGAAAGCCACTGGCGGCGAAGACGCCCATAACCGTGCCCTGGCCACCAAGACCTCAAGCGCCGACGTCATCATGTTCTCTGGAAGCAAAGATGACCAGACCTCGTTCGTATACCCTTTCATTACTATATCGTGCCCTTGAGAGATTGTTGTCACACTTTCCTTTGTCTCCGCGGCGGATATCTGCTTGGACGATGGCTATACAGGATACATGAGCGGCAACGCTACTTTTGTTGGCATACACGTAAAAGTTCGGGTACGGATTCGGGGGTTCTTGAAGACCCGTGGAGTTTGGAGTATGCGGCGCGAAAGCGGAAGCGCCTGGCGCGAGTCTGCGATCTCATTGTATCTAGCGAGGCCATCTGGCTATTTTTTTTCATCCGCCTTAGATCAAGAGCACAACCTAAGTACGGTTGTGACTCTGGATCTAGGGCGACGAGTCACGTTGGGTCACCCTACCACCAGGCTGCTCCCCTCCCCCCCCCCCCCTCTCTCTCTCTCTCTCTCTCTCTCTCTCTCTCTCTCTCTCTCTCTTTAATTCCTCCTCTCCTGTTGTTCTTGGCCACTGTCCTGAGCAAACGAGATTAACTCATCTGCAGGGCGGACGCAACCATCGCTTCTCAAGCCACTGGCGCAATGTCATGGGCCTTTATTACTGCTCTGAGGAAGAACCCCCAGCAGAGCTATGTGCAGCTCCTGAACAGCATCCGAGACGAGCTTGCTGCAAAATACAGCCAGAGGCCGCAACTCTCGTGTAGCCACCCCTTGAGTAAGGATGCTTCCCGCGGGTGGTATAACGTCAAATGACACTGACTCTCAGCAGACACCAACTTGCTCTTCGTGATGTAGACACCTTGTTGACCTAAGCTTACTGCTACGGGCACTATTTCTTGGATAGTATCGCGCGGACCGGGGAAAATGGAAACTGGAAAGCCTCTGGATCTGTTCGTGGTTTGACTCCCAACCGGTGAAAGGTTGGATCCATGATTAAGCCGACGCTGTCAAATACTGTGTGCGCAGGTCGAAAGATGGCGCTGACCGCTTTGGCATGGCTGGAGTTTGGGGGGGGGGAGTATGGATGGACGGCAAGACGGATGGATTGGTAGGATAGTTGGCCTGGAACAGACCGCACTCGGATGGACAGGCACAAGGAACTAAAAGGGATCTCTTTAGAGCTCGCATTCCTTGAGTAGCAATGGCAACGACTTATTGCTTCGCTCGGTGCTCCACCTCCGCGTGGTCAACCTGGGACATTTGCGGTGACCTCCTTATGTATAATATGGTCACTCTCTGACTGCTCGATGCCAGACATGCTGGTCGTGCCCCTGAGCGAAGATGCTAGACTACCGATCAGGACTTCTTTCCTCTGTGCGTAGACACCTATTAGGAGTACGCAATACTCTGTACGTATCACGTCCGCGTACATCCTTTCGAGGAGATTGCTTCTCGAGTACCGAGGCTAAGCCCCTTATCATTTGCCATCAAGTCGTACAATCAATCTGCCCAGGTTGATACAGAAACCTGTCCCCTTTTCCCCGGGAATGCTCAACATGCGTGCCGCAGACCTTCAGCAGAGCAGTATCCTGCCATGGACGCGAAAGAACAAACCGAGAGAACGAGACGCAAGCAAAACAGACCCATGCCAAATCCAACCAGTACTCCCGAACAGCCAGAGCAACCATCCTGCAACACACCGTATGTACAATGCAGGCCAAGGCACACCGTCTTCGGATCCTTCCGAGCCAGACCTAAGCTCACCCAAAAGGTATCGCAGGGGGTCGTAGGCAGCTTCGGGATTGGATCTTTCCCCTGCACCCTGTTTTCCCACCCCGGAGGTGGCTGCCGCCATGTAACCCACACAAGACCGCGCCGCCGGCGCGACCAATAACGATCCCGGTCTCCCATCCTCCCTCCGTCTGATCCAGCTCCTGCTCACGCCTCCGCCGCCGGCAGTGCCATCCTCATCTGCGCCCTCCACTCGTCGCGCATCCGCTTCATCCGCCGCGTCCTCTCCCTCTCGTCCACCGCCTCCGCAAGCCGCTGCCTCGTGCGCTCGTGCTTGGCCCAGAACCGGGCGGCCATCTGGCACCGCACGACGAAGCGGACGGCGGTGGCCACGCGCTTGAGCGTAGGGGTCTGTTTCTGCTGCTGTTGCTTACCCGGGCCGATCAACAGCTTCCTCGAGGAGGATGGTAGTAGGTCCCCGGGGCGACTCCTCACGCCGAGCTGCTTCATGATGCCTTCTAGCTTCTGGAGGTCCGCTTTGTTACTGTGGAAAGAGTGAGTAGGTGTTTACGTCTAGAGAGCAGGAGACAAAAGATATTTTTACGTACCAAGCATCACGAACGTCTAGCTCGAGCAGCAGATACCGCTTCGCATAAGCAGCGTCAGCCCGCAGCTGAGCCTCGCGCTCCCACCGGGCCTGCATCCACTCGATTTGCATGGACGCGCCGCGGAGCTCCTTGATGTGCCGCTGCTCCGCCGATTCTGCGGCACGGATGATTGCTTCGGTGTCCACGCCCTCGTCGGCGCCGCCGCGACTCCTCCTAGTCTGCACCAGCGCTGCCGCCGTAGCGGCAGTTTCCGCCTCTTCCTTGGCGGCCTTGAGGGCCTCGACGTCGCGCCGCAGCTTCTCTACGTCGGATCTGTAGATGGCGCGCTCGTGCCTCGCGCGGTCGAGCTTCTTGCGGAGCGTCTGCTCGACTTGCATCAGCTCATCCAGCGCCTCCTTGTGCTCGCGGACCTCGTGGTCGAGCGCGTCCGCCTCGATCTGCGTCTTGCGGAGCATCGCGTGCAGCTCGTGTCGCTCTTCCTTGCTGACTTCGCTTCCGACGCTGCTACTCGTGTTCTGCTGCTTGTCTGCCAGCGCAGCGGCCATGGAGTCGCGTTCGCGCTTGTACCGCTCGAGCTTCTGCTTCGCCTTTTTGATGACAGCATTGTGCTCCGCAGCAGCTTCTTCAGCGGCCTGCTGTGCGTCTTCGAGAGCCTGTTCTAAGGAGAACTTCTGCTCTTCCAAGTCGTCGAGTTGTGTTTGCAGCTCGCCTTCGGAGTTGGCGGCCTTGCGCTCGGCTTCACGTAGGCTCTTTCTGAGGTCATGGATGGATTGGTTGGCGGCAGTTAGCTGACGTCGTAGCTCCGATATCTCTGTCTTCCGTGCCGATCCACCTTCCGAGGTTGGCGACGCCACCAGGCGAGTCATCTCCGCCTCGTGCAACCGCCGCTCGAGGTCTGCGATCTGACGCTTGAGGCCCTTGACAGTGTCCTTGTGAGAAGCCTCGCGCTGCCGGAACTCTAGCTCCTTTGCCCGCGCATCCGATAGATCACGCCTTATCAGCGAAAGTTCGCTGTTCCCGTCGCCAAAATTCAGAGGTGGCAGTTGCGTCGTCATCTCGGCTTCGTGAAGGCGGTGCTCTAGGGTTGCGATCTGTCGTCTGAGGGCTTTGACATCGTCTTGGTGAGTGGCCTCGCGTTGTAGATACTCGCGCTCCTTAGCTCGTGCGTCCGAGAGATCACGTCTGAGAACGGACAGCTCAGTGTCACCGTCTCCACGGTTCAGTGGTGGAAGCTGCGCCGTTACTTCAACTTCGCGCAGGCGATGCTCTAGTTCTCGAATCGTTCGGCGGGCAGACACGAGGTCCTGGTTATCCGATCTCTGCAGCAGCTTCGCCTGGAGCTCAAGTATCTCCTGGTTCAGCCGTTCCTCCTCTGACGCCGCCTTTTCAATCTCATCCTCGAGCGACTTCTCTACGGAATTCCGCTGCTCTAGCAGGAGCTTGTTCTCCTCTCTTAGTCGGCGCACCTCGTTATCGAGTCTAACCTTCGCAGTCCGCAGGTCGATTCGCTCCTGGTCGAGACGGAAAGGGTCATCGCCGCCTTTTTGTTTGAGTCGCTGAAGCTCCGCCTCCACTTCATCTCTCTCAGCCTTCGTTTCGGCAAGTGAGCCTCTTACGGAATGCAACTCTATGTTGACCTTGGCGAGCTGGTCCTGCAAGGCTTGCCTGTCCTTATTGGCCTCGGCCAGCTTGGTCTTCGCCTCCGCAAGCTGCGAATTCAGACGCTCGATTGTCTCACTTGCGTGCTTCGCAGTGTCTCGAGAGGCATCCCGAGACGTTTCGCGCAGTTCCCTGAGCTGCCGCTTGAGCTCGTCGCACTCTCGTCGCGTCGAGTCCAGTTCCTGCGCTGCCTTCTCCGTCTCCTCATCGAGTGTTGACTGGAGAACTTCGATCTCATCCTCCAAGGCTTCCGCTTTTTCTTTCTCGGCTTGACCATCGAGTTGAGCTTGGCGGAGCTCATCGCGAACGACTGACAACTCATTGCGCAGGCCCTCTAGAAGGCCCTGTCGAGTTTCGAGGTTGTTCTGGAGGTCCTCGATCTGCCGGGTGAGGACGGCCTCCTCCTTCTTGTGACGCTCCATTTCGCTGGCAATCGCCTCTTGCAACCTTGTCTCCTTGCTCGACAGGTTGCCCTCTGCCTCTCGGAGCTTGTCAATGGTCTTCTGGAGGCCATTTGCCCGTTCCTCTGCGCGGTCGCGTTCAGACTCCAGGTTGTGCCGCTCCGTCTCCCATTTCTCACTGTCGTTGTCATACAGGTTTTCCTTTTCGCGGACCTCGGCCTGAAGATCAGAGATCTCATCGTTGAGGCGGTCGATCTCACTCTTGTACTGGGCGCGGATGTCGCGCTCGATTTCTAAAGCATGCTGTCGTTCTTGCTCTAGGTCCTCCTCCAGTTCAGAAAGATTCTTCTGTAGTCGCTGGATGTCGCGCTGTAGGGATGCGGACTCGTTCGTCAGGGCATCGTGGCGGGTCTGGAGTAAAGCTTTTTCGTCGCTCTTGGCGGTTAGGTCGGCTTGCACTTCTTCGAGCTTGACGGTGAGGGTGCGACGCTCTCGATCTGAGTTGTCTCGCTCTTCGCGAGACTCCTTCAGCTTGAGTCTTAAGTCGTCGACCTCCTTCTGTTTTCCATCATGCCTCTTCTGCAGCGAAGAATACTCCTTTTGTGCCTGCTCCAGTTCGCCTTGCAAACGAGCGATCTTCTCCTCCACTTGTCTGGACAAACCTTTCGTGACCACGGACTTGTTGGCCATCTCTTCCTGGAGCTCCTCCAGATCAGCCTCGGCTCGGTCTTTTTCAGAGACTGCGCCCTCCAGCTTCTCCTTCATATCGTCGAGTTGCTGCTCTAGTTGTCGAATATCCGCTTCAAGATCCTCGATAGTCTCCTGAGCCTCGTGTAGCTTGTCGCTCGCCTGTGCCTTCTCCTCTAACTCGATAACTTTCCGCTGAGCGTCCTTCATCCGGTCTTCGGAAGACTGTGCCCTGGACCGAAGATCGTCCATCTCGTCCTCATGCTGGCCAATTATTCGATCCTTCTCGCGAATCTCGGCCTCAAGGTCGGCGACGTCATCCTGGAGTCTCTCCAGATTATCGTGACTCTTCTGGTCCTCCCGGACCTGCCTCTGGAGGTCCTCGACATCTGCTTCCCTCTCGTCCAGCAGATGTCGGAGCCTCTCTATCTCAGCGCGCTGGTCCTCGTTGGCGTACTTCTTCTTGGCCTTCTCCTGGACCTCGAGAATCTGTTGGCGATAGCTCTCCAGCTCGCGTTCGGCCGAGGTGAGGTGCTTCTTGTACCGCTGCAGCTCCCTCTGCATCGTGACCTTGTCGACCTTGAGCTCCGTGTTCTCTTTGAGCGCCGCCTCGCTGAACCCGGGACCGGCCTTCCGCAGCGCCTCCTCGAGGAAGTGGATCTTCAGCTTGAGTCCGAAGTTCTCCTTCTCGATCTTATCGATCACGCTCTCCTGTTCCCGCAGCGACAGTTGCTGCCCGTCCTGGAGCGGGTCCTTGCCGTCCCGGCGCGTCCGCATGACCAGTGGTGTGGAGGCCGGGCTGCTGCTCTCCACCTGTGGTAGCGGCGTGCTCTCCGCGTACGAGGACGTGTTGCGGGATCCTGCGTAGATGCTCGACTCCCCGGCCGGTATCGGTGTCATGTCCTCGTCGATCCTGCCGAGCATCGCCGGCGTCGTGAGGCCGTTCTCCTTGCCGCCGAGCCGCCGCGCGCTGTTCCGCGTCGCGGACTTGAGCAGCGGCGTGAACTCTGCGCCGCCGATGCCCGCGGGGAGGTTCCGCCTGTCGGTGAAGGGCGCCCGACTGCCCCGGGGCGTTCTGAGGTTCGGACGGCCGCCATTGCGCAGCTGCTGGAAGATATTCGCGTCTTTAGAAGGTGACTGGAACGATGCTTCCTGTGAGATATCGAAGTCGGGTTGTCGGCTGAGATATGTCGCGTCGCCAATGTTTGTCTGCGGCGTGTCCAGGCCGCCAATGCCTGGCTGCACCATCGTAGCGGTCTTCAACCTGCCCGCCGGTGGTCCAGTCCACTTCAATGAGACGCGTTTCTACAGTAGGTTTTCGTCATGGGGTGGCAGTAGTCGTGGTTGAGAATCATCCAGCGCAGTAGTAGATGTTCAACAGAGGATTAATACGCAGCTGAAGTATTGGGAGCTGCCTCGAAGCATGTGTAGCGAATTTGCGTCTTGCATCTGTAAGTAAGTGAAGACTCAATGCAAGGATAGGTAGAGGTACTATGCTGAAGAGTGGCATGCGCGTTTGTTGTTTACTGTCTTTCCCCTTTGGGAAGTGGGCCGGTCTTGAAATCGTGGTCCAATCGGCAGGCAGACAGCGGTCCTCTGTGGGGAAGCCCTGTAACAGTACTAGGTGAATGTACTGTATACAGTAGTGTACAGGTACGGAGGTACCTCCACCGCCCCTAGACTTTCTCCGATCCGACGAATTTTCAGCAAAAAAAATTCCGACTAACAGTAGCAGCAAGCTTCAATTGCAGTGCAGCACCGACCTGGGCCTTCAGCAGCAAGACAAGCGACGAGCGAAGCCCACAGCAATGTCACGAGGAACACCGCGCGGCCGCGGAGGCGGCTTTGGCGGCGGATTCGGCGGCCGAGGAGGCGGAGGTGCGTGACAGGATCTCCCAATGGGCCCCCTTCCCCTTCGATCCCACGAGCAAGGAAAAGCTGACCAAGGTTGTGCGTTGCAGGCCGCGGCGGCTACCAGCAGCGAGACATGGGCCCGCCCGCGACGGTCCTCGAGATGGGCAAGTTCATGCACGCGTGCGAGGGCGAGATGGTGTGTGAGAGCATCAACCCCAAGGTGCCGCACTTCAACGCGCCCATCTACCTGGAGAACAAGACCAGCGTCGGTAAGGTCGACGAGGTCCTGGGTCCCATCAACCAGCTGTTCTTCACCATCAAGCCCTCCGAAGGCATCCAGGCTGCCTCCTTCAAGGCCGGCGACAAGTTCTACATCTCCGGCGAGAAGCTGCTCCCCCTCGAGCGGTTCCTGCCCAAGCCCAAGCCCCCGCCCGGCAGTGTCGCTAGGGTAAAGAAGCCCGGCCGTGGAGGCCCTGGCGGTGGTAGGGGAGCCCCGAGAGGCAGGGGGGGACGCGGAGGCGGTGGCTTCGGTGGTGGATTCGGCAGCAGAGGCGGTGCGCCGCGCGGCAGAGGTGCCCCTCGTGGGGGTGGCCGCGGTGGATCGGGCGGTTTCTCGCGCGGCGGTGGAGGCTTCAGCAGTGGCCGGGGACGGGGAGGTGGCGGCTTCAGCAGAGGGGGACGGTGAGCAGAGGTCCACGTGCCTTTGCGACTTTCCTTTTCTCTGCTCTTCTGGGTTGTTGATACTCTTCCACGGCTGGACAAGACTTAAAAGGCGTTCAGGAAAGGGGGATATTTGCTTTGATTACCACCTACAGTCTATAGGCAAATTGGCAGTCTTGCTGAGCTATAGGAAAACAAAAGGAATAAACCGGACTCAGAAGTGCAGACGACCTTGAATATAGATACTCCATGCCCGCTTATATTTGCTGGCCTTTTTTTAACAAGGTACTCCAAGACATACACAGGAATCTCTCAACCACAACTCCCGCCCTGAACGCCCTCGTAAACCATCGCGAAACTTCTCACAACAAGGAGGTAGGTAGATTTGAATCCAAGCACAAGAAAATTGAACACGTCCCTCCCGTACACAGCTCACCCAATATACTAATATCTTTATCCAGCCTTTGGTGGGCCAGGAGGTCCCATGGGAGGAGCGCCCTTTCGGTACGAGCTCAGCAGGAACGCCGCAGCGATAGTGATGCCGAGCCCGCCGAGGCCCAGCCCAAAGTACTGCGACGCCCTGTACCCAGCGAGGATGTCCGTCCCGCCCTTGTTCGCGTGCGTCTCGATCGTGCCCGCGATGCCCAGCGCCAGTGAGATGGAGTAGTTGACGACCGTGACCACGAGGCTGGCCGCGATGCCCTGGTGCTCCCTGCTGACGCTATTGCTGAGCAGGATCGTGGCCGCCGGGTTGCTCATGTCCATGCCGAAGGGCATGACCAGTACGCTGAAGAAGCTGTTGAGCCAGAAGCTCTGCCCGACGGGCGACGTCGCGAACAGCAGGCTGCCGGTGAAGAAGGCGCACATGCTCGCGAACATGATCCAGTGCGGCCGCACCCGCCCCATGAGGTACCCCGTCAGCAGGCTGGCCACCAGGCCTGCGATCGGGCCGTGCGCGTGCGAGGCGGCTGCCAGCAATGGCGACCAGCCGCGCAGGACCTCGACGACGCTAAAGTTATAGTACACCCAGACGGAGAAGCAACCCCAGCCGGCGGCCGTGCAGCCCAGCACGAAGTTAGTGGTAGAGCGCATGGCGCTAATGGGCACCAGGGGGTGCGGCGCCACGACTTCGGTGTAAATGAACGCTGCCACGAACAGGACACCGATGAGGAGCAGGAAGTAGGTGTACGGCGTGCTCCACGAGACGATGGGTGCTTGGTTGAAGGCGAAGTTGATGAGCACGAGGCCAGAGACTCCCAGCGCCATGCCGGGGAGGTCGAGCTGCAACCAGAGGCTCTCTCCCTGCTTCTTCTTCGTCTGCTCGGTGGGTGGGAGCACGATGCAGCTCACGATGGCAAGCGAAGCGCACATGGCCGACATGGTCCAGAAGGCCCAGGGCCACGATGCCTTGACCGCGAACAGAGAGGCCATGGCGCCTCCAGCGACGAAGCCAAAGGGCGCGGCGGCACCAAAAAGGCACATGACAATATTTTTCCGCGGGCCGGGCTTGTAAGCCCTCCCCAGCATGGCCTGGCCGTTAGGAACCAGCAGGGCAGGGCCGATACCCTGCATGGCGCGGCAGAAGATGAAGTAGACAGTTCCTCGGCTGCCGGCATTCTGTACGTAGAGGCTGAAACCGCCGATCAACTCCCAGATGCCGAACCAGCAGAATCCAATGATGAATATCTTCTTGTGACCGAACAGATCTCCCAGTCTCCCAGACGGCAGGACGAACGTGCCAGCAGTCAAGCCATATGCGGCCGAATACCAGGCCAAATCACCGGGCGTAGTGTCAGGGAAGGACTTCCCGATGACGAACTGTGGAACGAGTGCCTGAGCGATGCCCGAGAGCATCAGCATCTGTGCGAGGCTGATGACGAGTACGAAGGCAATCTCGTGGCTGAGCGAAAAGCCATGGGGACGTTCTGACGGCGGCTTCGCGGCTGGTAGTCCCGCCCTGCGCTGGCTGCGATGGCTGCGATGACTGCGCTGGCGACCCGGCCCCTCTTCGTGAGGTATCAGCGAGTCCCGGAACTCATCCGTGTCGGACCTGACGTAGGTGTAGCGTCCTATCTGAACGACGGGTAATGGCTCGTCTAGTCCGTTCTCCATGAACGACTGGTGAGTAGTGGATGTCGAGGAATCTGCTTGGGAGGCTTTCGCGGTCACGCGGCTTCCCTTCAGCCGATTCGCTGCCTCGAACAGGTCGACATGTGGGCCAGGTGCCCGGTGCAACTGCCTGGGGCCCGTCGGTACTATGGGAGCTGGAGCGAGAACTGGCGCCAGCTTCGGTGTCGATCCATTGGCGACCGGCCAGTCTGTTGTTGGCGTCAAGCTGCCGGGATGTGGTTCCGCGTCGTAGTGAGAGAACTCGGGAACAATATGTGCACCGAAGTCCAAGTCACTGTTGGCACGAGACCTCGCTGGCTTCCTAGGCAAAGACTCTTCCTTGGGCCGTGGAGCAGGGACTGCCGTCGGCGGCGATATATGGCGTGTGGTGTATGGCGGCGCTAGTCGATTCGACTTCCCCGATGGTGGCCTGCTCTCTCCGGACAGAGTATCCGGCGGTGTCACTGCCGCTGTGCTCTCGGGGCTCAAGAAGTTGAGCTGGAGGCTCGGTGGGTCGCTACTGGAGGCGCCCGAAGAAGAGCCTCTTCGGGGCCGACCGAGTGCTGGAGCGTCCTCGGTGGCGTAGGGAGGATGATAAGTGGCAGGTCGTTGCGGTAGTCCGTGTTGCTGCTCGTGGAACTGGTTCCTGAAGGACTCGGTCGCCGCTATCATGGCTTCGGCTGCCTTCTGCATGGCTTCCGTTGCGCTTCTGAAGTCTGCCTCCATTCCCGGGCTGCTTGGGAGCATCGAGGCTGGTCGACGGTCCGCCATGACGGCAGAAGCTCTCTGGGTTGACCGGTCCGGTGAGGAGGCGCGATAGACAGCTCCGTGCAGCAGAGAGACAGATCCAGGGTTCAGACAACGGGCGAGAGAAGCTGGGCAATCTTCCGGAAGGTGGGCAGACCGTTGAGATAAACAGCTGGGCGTGAAGCAAGGGAGGAGGGGGTGTCTGGGTGGCCAAGACCAGTCACGTTGATGTGGCACCGGTAAACATGTCAAGGGTGCAGGGAAAGAGACGCGGGAACGGGCATGGTAAGGGCATAAAAGGGCAGGCAGGGTTCACAGGCGCGATCTCCTCCAGATGTTGTTAGTGCGGCAGATGAGACTGTCGCGACCGAGACTAGCCACGGCTGATAGCCCGAGCCAGGAACCAGAGCAAGCCAAGGCCAACGGGCTTGATATAAGCAAGCCCCGGTGACGAGATAGGCTTCTCCATCCTGCAGGGATCGCCGGTGGAAGTGGGGGAGGAAGGAAAGAGGAGGGGGACAAAGAGCCGTGATGCATGTGCCTTGTGCCAAAATAGTACATTCGTCGGCATGGCTGACGGCGATGGTGATGGCTGAATGCCGCCCAGCTCGCCGGGGGGGTCTCGGCAGCATGGGTACAGAGTCACTTGCAGGCAGGCCACTTGGCATGCGCCTCGTTGTGTGTGCCCTTGGGTTCCTTCGTGCCACCACCGTGCTATCAGGCACCGGGGATGTACGGAGTACGGATAGCCAAGGGACATTGACGAATGGGAAGGATGCGGAGAGCTTCGGCGCAAGGTCTGTGCCATGCAGGCCGTGAGCTCGATGACCGTAACGAGCCAGATACTTACCTATGCCACGCTCATGGACGCTGCCGCAACTATGCAGATGTCGCTACCCGTTTCACTGCCTCTCCTCCACCTGCCCGCCCTTGGGATGAGGGCCAGGCCAGGGGGCAGAAGGGAGAATGTGTCTCGTCTATCCGCTGATATGCTGGCGCCGCCATCAGAGACGTCAGATGGAAGAAAGTATGCCGGTTCTTGCATATGCGCCGGCCTCCCTCACGAAGGCGACATTTGCGCCGGTAGAGACAAGACAGGAAACGGAACGACGATCTTTCCTTTGTTCTGCCTCGTCCTATGACGGTACGCTGCGAGAAGAGATCAATAGTCCGTCCGGCCGCCGACGACTGCCTTTCACCCAAATGCAGTTGGAGATCCGGTCATGACGATGGCCTGACCGTTTTCCCGCGCAGCGGCGCCGCTGCTGCGCGGATCGGAGGAGTGAGTCGAGCCGTTGGTGATGGAGATCTGCACAGCCCGGCGCAGGTCTCTCGGGATCCAAGCAGGTACTTGTTTAGCTGCTTAGGCACGTCTGTGCAGTACTCGGTACGCACAGTCGTCAGGGCCGCAGGATCGGGATGCCGGACCTTGTCGTGTCAAGTTCCGGGTGTTTGGTGAGGCTGAAAGGAGCGACAAACTCTTAACGCTGGCCAACGAGAGCGGCTGTCGACCGCACCGAAGAGAAGCTTGACGAGAGCTACAGCAAATCAGCGGCCAGGGAGGGCCTCCCTGCAGCGCCACAGCCCGCAGCAAGGGTGCTCGCTCTGCGACAATCCTTTCCGTTCTGGACCCTCTGCGGCGTCGGACATCCCCAACTGACATCTCTGCTAGAGAGCTGCTACTGATGACGGCCGGGCCCCATTCCTGCACGCTACACGTTGCCGGCGAGCTCGTATTGACGCGCTATCGGGGCGACAGAGACAGCTCATCTCTTTCTGACGGCTGCAGTCCAAGACCGTCATACGGCGACCTGTCTGCCGAGGAAGATTCCTTCAGCCGGAGAGACGGAGGTTGTCGTGACCTCAACCGCCGACGTCAGATACGTTCGCCAGGGTTGTCCAGACAAGGCAGGGGGCTCGTTCCTCCGGCAAGGAAGAAGATTCATGCAGGGCTGATTCCAGTTCTAAACGACGCACAAGGCGGATTCTGTTTCCCTCACACCAACAGCAACATGAACATCAACAATAACCGGGTCTGCGACCCTCGTCAGTGCCTGGTTGCCAACTCACAGCGCACACGCGCATCAATCGTACCATCTGCACCTTGAACGTTGTTAGGATCCCGAGCTTATTTAGACTGTCTCTGGTGACAATAAAACCCACAGCCTGCATGGCGCTAGTAAGATCAAGATCAACACAATCTATCGAAACCCCGGCAGACCCTGTGCTCCGGGAGCTCTCCCGCTCCCCAGTTTCGCAGCCCTGAGACAACCCGCGGGGGCCGCAATGGAGATCTCTCTGTCTAGAAGCTCTAGTCTTTTCTTACCAGTAATTACCGTATACCATCTGCTCTTTGTCTCTGAACGCGCCCTTCGTGAGAAATGCGAGGTCTCGTCGCGCTCTTCGATGGAAGGGGGTGCCTGTCTCATCAAGATCCATCGATGCCCGCACGTCCGCAACCGGTGCCAACGGATTGCCCGCTGAGGCGACAGGCGCTGGCAGGATTTGAAGTGCGAGAGAATCGACACTCTCCAATCGTGCCGGGTTCTTCCTGTATCGCCATTATCGCCAAGCCTGCGTGGCTGCAGCCATGCAGAAGGAGGCGCTCTGGTGTGCTTGAACCCTGCGTACACAACAGAGCGACTCTTGAGTTCCCAGTAGCCCAGGAAACAGACACGGCATAGATTGCCAGCTTCAGCATAGGCCGGATATAGCCGACTCTGCCATGTACAGTTCACTCGTGCTTATCAACAGCCGTCTGGCCCAGCTCAGTACCGAGAAGACTTAACCGAAGGGAGATCTCACGCAATTTGACCGGCCAACGACGAGCTTAAAAGCACTGTCAATTTTTTTTTTTGGCTAACTACCTAGACCTGGAAAGCGAGCGATAAAGGGAATCAAGACAAGAGGAGACGAATTTCAGACGACAAGAGAAACAGCCCCGCGGCCGCGGAGAAATCTTTCCTCCCTCGATGCCGGAGCAGTAGTAATCTAAGACACGATGCAGGAATAGCAACCACCTGCACATCCCCCGATACGCCCCGTGTAACGAGAGGAAGAGGCGAGAGAGCCAAAAAAAAAAAAAAAAAAAAAAAAAAAAAATACAGGAAAGCATGATAAACATGACCGCACTGAGGGGCGCGTGGGCAGAGAAGGTCCTGCTAGCGGCGGCGTGGTGTAACGCAGAAAACAGCATCCATAACAGGGTAATTCGGCTGACCTCACACGCCCGTTGTCCTCGGATACTCACCGGGGATGTGTAGGTTAGAGATGGTCTGAACACTGCTGTCGTTCCTCAAAATGCCCTCCGTAGGCCGGCTGTTGACCTCTAATCCGTCAGCCTGCCGCTGCTGCATGGCGACGGCGAGCTGATGAGGCACCGCCCGAGGTTCGGCATTCGCTCCAGGCTGCTCCGGAGCCGAGGTGCTGTTGCCGTTGGTATTTGGATTGCTCCAACTGTAGGCTGCAGCCGTGGCAGGGCTTTGGGCTCCGGCTGCCTCTGCGTTCCGGTAAAAATCTGCCGAAGCATCTGCGCGGTTCGTTTGGGGAGCAGCTCCTGCTGCACCTTCGAACCCTGAAACGTTCCCTTCGCCATTCTGCCAATCACCATTCCCAATGTACGAGTTCCGCTGTTCGTCGGGCGTCTGACCAGACCTCTGAGCAACGCCAAAAGCCGCCACTCCGGCGGGTGTTGTGTCGTGGCTGCTCAGCCCCCGCGAGTCCCCAACACCAGATCCAGTCCCATCAGCCTGGTTGACCACCACCACCTCCGGAGAGTTTCCATAGTTAGCCGAGCTCATACGCTGCTGGATGGGCTGGCTCGTATAAGGGTTCACGCCATCCTCTCGCGCTTCGCGGCTGACAACCGCAGCGTGCGAATGCGCCTCGTTCATCGGCGTGTGCGCCGTGCTTCCGTAGCCGTACTGCGGGTTGTCGTCGCGCTCCTGGTAGTGCTCGCCGACTCCACTCCCAGGCAGGGCGCTCGTGGCAGCGATGGCGTCACGGTCACGGTTGTCAAACCCCGAGCTTACACTAGACGGCGATTGAGGCGCCTGTAAGCCCCGCTGTGCGTTGACCTGGACATCAGATGGGAATCGCCCACCTGGAGATGGACGCCTCGGGAGCACGTCCTGCTGTGGTCTCTGGTTGATGGCGGCCGCCGAGTTGTGGGCGGAGAATGGCTCGTCGTCTTCCTCGTCGACGACTCCGTCGCTACTATACGATCGCTGGGAGGATCGGCTGAAGCTGCGCGAGTGCCCGCGGACGAATTCGCTCCGCTCTTGCGCGCTTGTCTTCTCTGTGAGCGCCTTGAGGTCTTCGTACCACGCCATCATCGTGTCGTGGCTCTCGGCTCGGAAAACCCAGGTGTGCCCTCTATGCATCGCTCCCGTCTGCCGGCCCTTGAGAATGAACTTGTTCGACGACCCGCCCTCGGCCGAATGCGATCCTAGCTTCTGTTCCGGTAGGTAAAGCGACATGACCGGCGCTTGCGTCTTGTCCGCAGACTTGAACTCGTGGAGGTGGGTAGGAGTTAGCACATACCTGCACGAGGTTAGCAGACTGCGGACACTATATTCAGCAATGTCAAAAGAGCGCTTACCATCCTGCCGTGTAGCTCTTCAAGTACTTCGTCTTGCGCTCAAGAAGCCCAGCCCTAATCTCCTGACAGGCGTAGTGATCCCGTCCGGGATAGTGGATGTACTCTGCAGAGCGGAGGGGAATGTTTGGATCCACGAACTGGTCGTCTCTTTGGACAAACGACATCCATTCGTGGTCCTTGGGCATCGCGATGGGGCCGACGCGCAATTCCTCAATGGCGCCATACGCAACGTCTGCCTCTCTCTTCAAGATACCCGCGTAGGCGTTGTACGACTTCTGGATCTCGCCAACAACGATGGACTCGAGTTCGCGGCCAGAGTTCTCTAGGTTTAGATACGCCTGGGATTCAGTTAGAAACATTAATCCGTAGAAGAAAGCGAGGCGCTATCATGTGTCCAATTGCGGTCTTACCTGGTGGAGGTAGTTCTCCTCGTCGATCTGCCTCTCAAGCTGTCTATCCACAGCGAGACGAAGGAGATATGGATCCTGCTTGCCCGTCGTCAACGATGCGTCGAGGTCGGTCTGACCCAGGACCTCCTGCAGGTTCTTGACGGCTCTGGCTGTGGCCTCCATCTCCTTCTCGACCGAGTTCTTGAAGTCCCCGGACAGGTTCTTAATCTCCTTGATCTTCTGCTGGAGATCGCTGCGCAGCCCGGTCAGGGCCAGGATGACATCCTCCTCGATCTCTCGAGCCTTGTTCGCCTCGAGGATGCTCTGCTTGTTGTAGTTTCTAAGTACCTGCAGGGCATCGTCGAGGCCACCCGACGCGAGGAAGCCGGGGGGCGTTTGAGTGTTATTCAAGGCGTTGGACAGTTTTATGAGCGACTTGGAGCGGTGCTCGTAGTGTGCCTGTATCTCGCGGAAGTACGCGATGAGATCCTTGAGAATCTTGCGCCATGCTGTGAGAAGCACGCCGTGTCAGCTGTTGCCCACCAAGCACATAAGTTCATGTATCATCAGACACTCACCCTGAAATCTGTTCGCCAGCGCTTCGGTCGGGTTACCCGTGGTGGGCACAGGGCAGAAGAAGGCATTGTGCATCTCATCCTGATCCGTGGCAGACTGCACCGCGAGGCTGCGCACGCTGCCGGCCTTCATGCTCCGGCGACTGCTGCTCCGCCTCAGGCTGCCGGTCCGGCGCACCGACGCCTTCTTCTTGAGAGTGTTGCTGCGCGAGGGAACCTGGCCGGAGCCGACATCGCCGGTGAGTATGGAGCCAGACACGGAGTTGGACCGCTGGATGCTCATGTTGTTGCTCGTGGTGGCCGCGGGGCCGTCGATGATTGAGCTGCCGCGCTGGCTAGCGTCCCATTCCTCGGTGAACCTGCCTGGTCGCGATAGCACTGGAGATGCGGATGCGATGCGGTCGCGGTCGGCCGAGAGCTGGTGGCGTTGCTGGGCTGAGGGGAAGTAGCTGCTGGCGCGGCTGGGGGTCCTAGCAAGGGCAGCTGTCCCAATGCTCGTGCTGTAATTTCCAGCGACGTTTGTATTGCTGTTGGCGCTATTGCTGTTGTTGTTGTACTGTGCTGCTGCTCTGTCGGCGAAAGGGGTCGTCGCTTGGTTCAAATGGGACGAGGTCGCGGGTATGAGTATGGGGTCCTTGGCACTGGCCATTGTCAAGTGCGGCGTTGACGCAATGGCTTTTTGGGCTCAGCTGCCGAGCGCCCGTCGTCGGGTCGGATTAGGCTAGAGCTTGCTGGTCTGGCACTTCCAATGGCACGGTCTTACACACGGTGGTGATGAATGACGGGGGAACCGCAGTGGCAGCAAAGTTTGTTACGAGTCAGTGTCGGTTGCCCTGGTGCTGCTGGCAAGGTTGGGTAGACTTGGTGAGGTGGTCCCGATCTCTACCGAAGTCATGGCCCGTCACCATCACTCAATGGAATGGAGACGAAGAAACTATCGCATTCTCTGTGCCTCTGCGCTGCCCTGCTTGGTTGGTGTGGGAATCACAGGCCTGGGGGTGGAAAGTGCGTGCCCCGTTGGCCAAGTGAAAGGAGGGGCTGCACACGGCTGGTTGATGACGAAGTTGGGTGGACAACTCGCAGATGAACGGCGATTCCTCTGTGGCTTGTGCTGCTGGCCTGGTCCCCTCGTGCCCTCTCTTGTTCCTTGGCCATGGCCGTGGGCCATTACATTCACTGCATTTCCCATTGTCTTCAGCTCTCGGCAGTCAAGGAGACGCATCTCCGGCTACACAGCCACAGCTCCTCTGCGTACAGTACTCTTACCAGATAACCTGCCTAACTTTCATCATCACTACCGACTCACAGCATTGAAGGCTCTTTTCTTCCGGATAGATGCCCGGGCTTCCTGGCCAGACTCCCGGAAAGCCGGCAGTCCCGGGTGCAAGAGGCCATTTCTGGCACCAGTCACCAGTCACGTTTGTCTCATCGAGATCAAATCAGTCGTCCGTCGTTTGCGACGAGCTACTGTACAACTACTACAACCACCTGAGCGCACCTGTGTGCATCCGGCACCCACCTCGAATGTGGATGACGTAGCCCCCGGCAGCTGCTATGCCGTAATTGGAGTCGGTGTGTGGTGTGGTGGCATCCCTGCCCCTCCCAGAGCTCCATCGGCCCGCCGCCGTCAACACCGCGCAGCCGGTGGCCATCGACTTACAGTACTCGAGTACCAGGTAATTAGAGTACTCGCCTTACATCATCGCATCGGAACCACCGCCGATGCGTCTCCCAAGAGAACTTTCTGTGATGTTGATTGTTTATGGGGCTGGCTCGCACTCTGCCTCCAGCTACGCTTTAGGCGCTTTCAGCATCCCTCCCAGTGAAGCATAGAGAACTGTGAGTGTAACCGGCTACCAACAATGTCGATCAAGACACCTCGAGCCAAAGCGGCATCCAAGAGATGCCTGGATAGATGGGTACGGGACCTGAGAGAGTCCAAATTAATGCCAATTATCGCCTATTGCACTGTTTCATGTTATCATCTAGGCATCCATACATACCTTAGCCAGGAGCATTCGCCCTCGCTCGATGGCTGCCACTCCAAAATAAAACAAGCCCAGTCAGACCACTATGCCGACCCTGTAACGCCGTGCTATGCCATGCCATACAATTTATGGAGTGATCCAAAGAGCAAGCAAGCTGCTATTCCCGCCCGTGACCGCACGTCTTCGTATGGCATTAGCCAGGCCAAGATCCTCTCTCGCCTGAGCAGAACACAAAGACATAATATACCCGTCGGCGCTCGCGCCTGCTGCAGGAACGACGCAAAATAAAAATCAGGAGACAGGGGCAGGGGCAGGTATCGAGGCAACCGAGCCTGGTGCACCAGACGGTGCGCCTGCTGATTCGGTGGAGCCTGGCGCTGCTGTCTGCATCTTGGCCCTTCGGCGTGGAGGCGGCGCTTTAGGGGGAAGCCTCTTTCCGCCAGCAACATGGAAGGCCGTAGTTTGAGTGATTGTCGGCACGCCATGCCTATGTCTCGGCACTTGTGGAAGGATCTTCTTCGCTACTGTTGCCGCCTTGAAGCCATCCTCGCTTGAAGAGTTGCTCGAAGAGTTGCTTGAAGAGTGGCTCAATGAGGACGGGCTGCCATCTGCGGCCGCCACCGCCTTCTCCTCGTCCCTGTCAACTCTGTCGAACTCAGTCTTGCGGCTAGGAGTCTTGACGCCGGGCCGCTCCATCACGGCGGCCACATCAACGACACTGACGTTGCTGGCCGTCTGCGAGTGCGACAGGCTGATCCCCAGGAACTTGCGAGCGACCTCGCTTTCGCCAGAGCGAGCCTCTTCCTCCAGCCACTTGACCTTTGCAACACGGTCCACAAGACGCCTCGTCGTCTCATCGGCAGGATCAAAGTGCACGTTTCCCACACCTCCAAGGATGCTGAGCACCTTCAGGATCTCATCTCGTTTGTAGTGCGGTGGCTGGCACAGCTGGGTATGGGCAAGCAGCGGATACAAGACCCTCAAATAAGTGTGCCTCAGCGATATCGACTCGTCCGGCAAATCGAGAAGGTTTCGTATGATGACATCCAACAATACCCTCAAGTCGTTCGTGTAGAAATACTCGTATGTCGCCTTTGTGGTGAACAAAAGATAGAGTAACTTGAGGATCAGGAGCTGTAGAGAGGTCTCGGTTTCGCGGTTGAGCAAGAGGATAATGTTCTCCCCAAAGGTGCGAAACATGGGACCATGAAGACTCAGTATCTTTATGACCCGGTTTGTGAGGGGGGCTGCTGGTGTAGCGGGGTCAACGGCGGCCGTCGTAGATGCCACCATGTATTGCTCGTTCAGTACCAGCAGGACGCGTATGATCGGGTAGTGGTAGGGGTCGCTGGCGTCGTCGGAAAGACCCTCTATCAGCTGAAACAGATACATGATGAAGCCATCCTCCACGTGGAGCAGATCCTCGGTGCGCAGCCTCTCGATTCGGGACATCTCATACAGCAGCTCAAGCAGCAGTCTGTGTAACCTGTGGTCGCCATCGCGGCGGCTATCTATAAGGTCAACCAGCCTAGGGAAGCATCCCTCCTCGATCATGTGCCGGAAGGTAGAATCGTCGGACCGGCCATCGAGAAGCAAAAAGTTCGCGATGACGTTGAGCGAGCTGGCGTCGTCTTCCTGGAGGAGACTGTAGATGATCTGCGTCCGGACATAATCTTTATTCTTGCAAAATATGTGGCTTTCCAGCAGCTTCTGTGAACAACTGGCGATATCGTCTTCGCTATAGAGGTACTGGTCTCGGCAAGTGGCGACGAGACAGAGCCAAGCACGCAGAGCGTTATCGATCAACTCATAGGAGCCGCAGTGGGAGGAAACAATATCATGAAGCTCTACACCGTACTGTTAGACTGGATCAACTGCCCGTATCTGCTGGTGCGAGGTATGCCGTAAATGAGGGAGGAGGCAAATAGACGATCAGGGCAGGGGAATAGGCTGACCGTCCCAGAACTGCTTCTCGTTCTCTACAGGAAGAGAGACCTCGGCGTCCGCCATGCTCTCAGACAGGGAACATCAAGCGGGCTGGCATTCGCATCACGGGTGCCGAGTGGTCGTAAAACATAAACATGAGGGCTGATTGTGACATGCGAAGTCGAAGTTGCGATCCTGGCAAGTATCCGTGATCGACGTTCCAAATGGTGGGGAGGCTCGACGAGGATCGAACAGCCCACCGACTGGCGTCCGCACAATGATTCCGCCCGTGTCGCATCGAGGGTACGTACCTTATCATAAGTGCAGCTGCGACGCTAAGATTTTCTCGTCGTATCGCACAAGCCACACTTGTACCTTCAGTCAGCCACGGTGCCTTACCTCATCGCCCGCCTCTGAAGCGATGTACCTCAACATCCCAGATTAACTTTTAGTTGATCTACAAATTCTACACCAAAGAAGCTCCTGAGAGTGTCAGATGAGATCGAGTCTCGTGGGGGAGCTCACCAGGCACATATATCCTTCTCATGGGCTTGTTCCCGATCTCAACGTCCAGAGTCATCGTGCACCAAGCAACGGGTTGAAGTACCTGTATGCACGCTGAGGTCAGACCCAAACCGGACGACGAATAGGAGGCAAGCTGAAGTAAAGGTACCTGTCTACCTCCTGGTGAAGGTGCCTCAGCTCAACAGGCGCACAGCCCTGGCGATGATCCAATTGCGACAAACAGCCGCTGGCGAAGAGCCCTCTGGTGGTCAAGTCATAATATGTGGCTACCCAACATTAAGGGTGCGCCTTTGTCTTCTCACTGTTTGCCTCATACACCGCGCTCTGCGCCTCGGGCGCCTGTTTACAGCATCTGGGGCGGGCAGCTACCGGAACGGCAGGCCAAGGTACCGGTACGGGGCACGGGCGCGGTAGCATCGTTCCGGGGGTCAAGCTGCTTCGCGGGCTGCACGGCTGAACTCGGGAAGTACGTACCTTCATTTTCTCCATATTATTTGAATCAAGAATTCTCTCGGTAACCTCTTCTCCTGCTTTGCCGGACGCCTCCATTTTCGCGCAGTGACTGATTATCGCTATTTCTTACCGACGCTTCAACACACGTCGCCCTTTGCCGTCGTAGCCCAACTCTCGCTGTCAATTGATCTCTTCCCTTTCACCCCGGGCGCCTCTCACTATTTCTTTTTTCCTTTTCTCCTTCGTCCCTTCTAGCTCACAAGCTACGTCACATCCGTGAAGATGCTCTCAAGACGGCTCGTCACGGTAGCTCGGACGGTCCAGCTGCGCCAGCTGAGCCGGCCGAACTACCCGCTGCCTCTGCTCATGAAGCATGTCCGCACCTATGCCGACACGATCGTCAAGGTTCCCCAGATGGCCGAGTCCATCTCAGAAGGCACCCTGAAGCAGTTCTCAAAACAGGTTGGCGACTTCGTCGAGCAGGATGAGGAGATCGCGACCATCGAGACCGACAAGGCAAGCTGTCCTCTGCTCGACTTCTGTATGTGCGAGGCACTAACATGGAGGCGTACCTTAGATCGACGTCGCTGTCAACGCCCCCGAGGCAGGTACCATCAAGGAGTTCTTGGCCAACGAGGAAGACACCGTGACCGTGGGCCAGGACCTCGTCCGGATAGAATTGGGCGGTACCCCCTCAGAAGGTGCAGAGAAGCCGGAGTCGAAGGAACCTGCGCCGCCTCCCAAGGCAGAGGCGCAGGCAAAGGAGGCAGAGCCTGAGAAGAAGCCCGAGCCCGAGTCCAAGCCAGCACCAAAACCGGAGGAGAGCAAGCCGGCGCCTCCTCCACCAGAGAAGAAGCAGGCAGCTCCCGCACCGAAGCAGCCTTCCCCGCCTGCGGCTGAGTCTGGTGCGCCCGTGTTCGGCAGCCGTGAGGAACGGAGGGTACGTCTCCCGCTCCATCCGACGGCCCATTCTGTGACACTAACGGTCTTTCGTGCAGGTCAAGATGAACCGGATGCGTCTCCGCATTGCCGAGCGTCTGAAGCAGTCGCAGAACACCGCCGCATCCCTGACCACCTTCCAGGAGGTTGACATGTCCGACCTGATCAACTTCCGCAAGCAGTACAAGGATGACGTGCTGAAGAAGACTGGTGTGAAGATTGGTTTCATGGGGGCGTTTGCCCGCGCGGCCGTCCTGGGTATGAAGGAGTTCCCCGCCGTCAACGCCTCTATCGAGGGCCCCAACGGCGGCGATACGATCGTCTTCCGAGACTACGTTGATATCAGCATTGCTGTCGCTACCGAGAAGGGACTGGTCACGCCTGTTGTCCGCAACGTCGAGTCGCTGGACATCATCGGCATCGAGAAGGCCATTTCCGATATGGGCAAGAAGGTGAGCTTCTAGAACCCGAGTTGGTAGATCTTGTGCCAGGGTCTGACTAACACTACAAATTTAGGCTCGCGATGGCAAGCTCACCATCGAGGACATGGCTGGCGGTACTTTCACCATCAGCAACGGCGGTGTCTTCGGCTCCATGATGGGAACTCCCATCATCAACCTTCCCCAGACCGCCGTCCTTGGCCTGCACGCTGTCAAGGATCGCGCTGTTGTCGTGAACGGCAAGGTGGAGGTCCGGCCCGTGATGTACCTGGCTCTCACGTACGACCACCGTCTGTTGGACGGCAAGGAGGCTGTGAGCTTCCTGGTGAGGATCAAGGAGTACATTGAGGATCTGCGTCGGATGAATCTGTAGAGGTTTTCTTAGGTCTGGTGCAGAAGCGGAGAGGAGGAGGCAGCAACTGCGATTGCACAAGGGGTGTTTGGGAGTGTATAATGTACATTAGAGTTATACGCGGCATAAGAGGCATTCTAGGTAGACTCAGTCCCGTCCTCATGCGGACTTGTAGTCTGCGCCTAGATCTCAACCTAAAGTTCGGTCAGTGGAAGATCTGTTGCGGGTATAACCATATGAATGCTGGCATATATTGTTTGTGGACAGGCATGTTACTCTGGGTGGATTGTCGCCGGGGCGCCGCAGCCTGTGCTTTACTCCGTACGAAGAACATGCATGAAGATCATTAATCTATCTGGGCACGGCAGGGGCGTGGCATTGGCGCTCGTTGCACTCAGCAGGATGCGCTTGGTCCGTCGCAGGTGCTCGTTCTCGCGTTTCTAACATGCTTTCACGAGAGACTAGGGCAACTCCGTGAAGAGTAGCATCACACAGAAAGATAACAGACAGAGACCTTGCAAAAAGAGAAGGAAAAACTAAAACGTACAACACCGGGTGTTCGCTGGTCGTCACCGACCCAGCTACTGATCTGGCCCTCAGTGGTTTATCGAACATGGGAGAGCGGACGGGATCCCGAGCTTTCCACTGGGTGTGGTCGTACGTGGCAGCGTCTACTTCTAGTCGGCTTATAATTGCACGCTACTTCCCTTACCTTACCTGATCTAAGGCATACCAAGGCAGAGAAATCCTCCCTGGTCGGTCGTCATAGCCGGTCCCGGTCGCCGATGGCCGGACACCGCCCCTCGGCGGGACACCGGTCAACTCCGACGCTCTTATCGCCCGTCAGCGCCGGCGGCCGGAGAGCCGGCGCCGGCGGTTCGAAACCGACAATTTATAAGCACTACTGTTCAAGACCCCTTTCCAGCGGACTCCAGGCTTCTGTTCCTGTCTCATTCCTGCCCCTACCGTTCTTTCATTAGCTGCCTGCCGCATTGGACAGAAGTCAATCACTCCAGCCGCAGCCATGTCGCCCTCGAGCCCTCTCCGCCTCGGCATCCTCGTCCCCTCCTCCAACACCTCCCTCGAGCCCCTGACAGCCGCACTGCTCGCGCCGCTGTACCCGGACGTGACGGTGCACTTCTCCCGCTTCACGGTGACGCGCATCTCCCTCGACGCCGGCGCGCTCTCGCAGTTCGAGGCCGACGGGCCCATCCTCGCCGCGGCGCGGCTCCTGGCCGACGCGCACGTCGACGTCATCGGCTGGTCCGGCACGTCGGGCGGGTGGCTGGGCTTCGGGGCCGACGAGGCGCTGTGCGCCGCCATCACGGCCGCGACGCGGGCTCCCGCGACGACGTCGACGCTCGCGCTCAACCGGGCGCTGGAGCTGCTGAGGGCGCAGAGGATCGGCTTCGTGACGCCGTACCGGGACGACGTGCAGGAGAAGATCCTGCAGACGTACGCGGGCGCGGGGTACGACGTGGTGGCGGAGAGCCACCTCCGTAAGGAGGTCAACGTGGAGTTTGGGAGGATCGATGAGCAGACGTTGGACGGGCAGGTGGCGGAAGTGGTGGGCAAGGGGAAGGAGAAGGGGCTACAGGCCATCTCGACGTTCTGCACCAACCTAAGGGCAGCGCAGAGGGTAGCCCGGTGGGAGGAGGAGCACAGGGTGCCGGTGCTGGATACGGTTGCTACGGTGGTGTGGGATATGCTACGGATGAAGGGGGTGGACATGGCGCCGATCAAGGGCTGGGGGAAGATCTTTGAGCTCTGAGGAGTGAAGGAAGCGGTCAGACATGAACCTGACTACATGACAACAGAGGCGAGGCCTTCAGGCCTGTCACCTGAACACGTTCCTCCGCCAGTGTGCCGGTCGAGAAGCTGTTGACATTAACCATGGCCACAACGCATCTGGCGTGTGCGGCATGCTCGTATGCGCTCGTCGTAGCCACCGACTTTGCTGCACTGGTCTGGTGTATGTAAATTAGCTAGATCTTCAGGAACCGACGGTATACCCGACAATGGGGCATAGGTGCGGCTCGGGTTGATATTAGCCTGAATACATCATCGCGTGTTGGCATCGCTGAGATCTGGGCTGACCGAAGTGGGCCACAAGCAATCAGGCGACACCTGAAGGCAGGCCGTTGAGGTACCTGCACATCTGCCCGGCCTCTTGCAGCTCCGGCAGCTCCCGTCTTCGCCTGGATGCAGCTGAAGAAGTGGTGGGTGTGGTAGTGAGGCATAGCGAGGGGAGGATAGATACGAGGGACATTTTGTGCCGAAGAAAGATCCCCAGGGTCGCCAACTCACCGCCTGGTAGTGTCTCACGCGCAGGTACATTATACAAATCCTCGAGCTGTGTGACCAAAGCTTTCCCCGGGTTCTTCCCCACGCTCAGCTCCGAGCCGGCCTCGGCATCCGGAGCGGCGTGCAGCGTGTCCTGCCTCTGGAGGACATCCGGATCAGCTTGGGGAAAGGGGTGGAGGCGGCCATTGATAATATATGCCGTGTCAGAACACGGCCAGTAGTCCTGTCAGGTCTGTAACAAAAACGCTCGGCGCCGTCGGGACCTGGATCTGAAGGAATCTGGAGCACATCATCTGAGATCTGCAGTGACGGACGATGCTTGGAGCGCTTGGAGCGCGCCCGCCATCGCACTGTCGTCTGATGCGAGCGGTCCAGGCGGGCGTCAGGCTGCGATAAGATAAGGATGGCGCTGGGCCACAGGCGCGACCTATTTTTTGTGTGGCGTGAGTCCCGCATGCACCCCGGTGGATGGCAAACCCAACCCAAGCTTCCGCGCCCAGGTTTCCCATCCACGCTCCCCAGTGCGATTACCGTCGCCTGGCGCTATAAATCTCGACCTCCTCCAGAGCAGCGAGCAGGACCGTTCCGCTGTTCCATGTACGTGGCAGCATCCAGGCTCGCGCGTGTGCATCTTTCGAGGAAATCCAAGACAGCCATGACCTCGTCTTCTCTCCAGAATGGGCCGCAGAACGGCTCTGCGAACGGCGTCCATACGGTGACGGCCATGAGCAGGTGGTCCATTCTGAACAAGCAGCTGCCTCGTGAGTCCTTTCTGCACTCCTTGAGTGCCAGCCCTTGCTTCCGCCAAATGCTGACAGACACCAGCCGTCGACAAGATCAAGGCGCTCCACATCTACGACTTCGACAATACCTGTAAAGCTCCCGTCCGTCTTGCTTGGCACATGGTGGCCGAGCTAACAGTCTTCTCTCAGTGTTCAAGACGCCCCTCCCGAACCCCAAGCTATGGAACGGAACGACAATAGGTTGTCTAGCTAACCCCGATTTCCTCGTCAACGGCGGCTGGTGGCACGATTCGCGCATCCTGGCGTCCACGGGCGAGGGCCATGCCAAGGAGGAACCCCGCGCGTGGGAGGGCTGGTGGAATGAGAAGATTGTCGAGTTGATCCGGCTCAGCACGCAGCAGAAGGATGCCCTGTGTGTTCTGCTGACGGGCCGGTCTGAGAGCGGGTTCGGCGAGCTGATCAAGCGCATGGTCACCAGCAAGGGCCTGGAGTTCGACTTGATTACCCTCAAGCCTGCCGTGGGCCCGAACCACGAGCGTTTTCAGAACACCATGGATTTCAAGCAGATATTTCTGCGCAACCTTATGGAGACATACCGGGAGGCCGAGGAGATCCGCATCTATGAGGACCGGCCAAGGCACGTCAAGGGCTTTCGCGACTTCCTGACCATCTACAATAAGAAACAGAATGGTATCGGAGGAAGACCCACACGCGGGCCTATTCTGGGCGAGGTCATTCAGGTGGCGGATATGGCGACGAATCTGGACCCTGTGGTCGAGGTTGCCGAGGTGCAGCATCTCATCAACTACCATAACGAGGCGGTATCGAAGCGGTTACTGGGGGCGCGCGGCGAGCGGTTAATGATCAAGAAGACCGTTTTCTATACGGGTTACCTGATCAACAGCGCCGATACACAGCGCCTCCTCCAGCTAGCCCAGATTCCGCAGGGCATGCCCGAGACAGAACTCAAGTTTCATGCTAATAACATCATGATCTGCCCGCGGCCATGCCCACACAGCATCTTGGAGAAGGTCGGAGGGATGGGGAGCAAAATGAAGTGGGAGGTCACGGGCGTCTCATGCTTCGAGAACAGTATCTGGGCGGCATGCCTGCGGCCTGTGCCCGCAACTGCAAAGTTCCATACCGACAACCCGAGCCCGCTGGTCGTGCTGGCCCTGCGCAAGGGCGCCCGCCCCATCGACGCAGCCAAGATTCAGAACTGGCAGCCGGTGCCGCCAGAAAAGGCCCACACATTCGAGACCACTGTGGGTGAGAAGGTGCTCCTGCGCATCGAGCCAGAGGACCCAAGCGAGAACGCATACGAGAGCTTGTTCCCCAACAAGGCGTCGAAGAGGAAGCACACTGGCGACGAGGAATCCTACCCGAAACACCCTGCATCACACAAAAACGAACACTTCCACCACCATCAGCACGGCCGAGGTGGTAGGGGTGGTGCAAACCAGGGACGCGGTGGCTACTACCGCGGGAACGGCACGCCAAATCGTGGATATCGCAACGCGGGTAGGGGAGGCGGTACGCCTCGCGGAGGGCGTGGTGGTCGTGGTGGAGGACACCACTACAAATCTCTGGACGACGTCGGCACGCGAGATGATGCAAGTCGGTACGGACCGGCGAGTGTCATGTACGATGATAATCCGCAGCCGTCGGGAGGTGGCTACGCCCAGCAGCAGCAGCAGTACCAGCAAGGGGCGTACGGACACCACACACAGCCGGCTAATGCGCCGGGCAGACCAGCCGGTGCAGGGGCTGGGTATGGTGCTGGAAGCGCGGAGTTGCAGAATTATTACTAGTTTGGGCACGCCTTACCCATACTCGTGTTTGCTTTATATCATGCTCGCCTGTTCTGGCTTTCCGTCACTGAGCGAAGGGCGTATATGTGTATGTTAGGGGGATATGGTTGCATCGGCGCCGGTGTCATTTTTGGAGGGCGCGGCCAAAATTGCTTGCTGTTTTTGATGAGGGACTCAGGGGAGATGGGCACTTATCGATATCCAAGACTGCTGGGAGAAAAGCTCGGGTCCCGTTAAAGCTGTGATGAATTCACTGGTGTAATGTTGACACTTGTGGCACCTATCTTACAGTCATGCTCGACTTCTCACGTCTCTTCCGCTCCTGTTACTTCGCCCTCTGAAGGCGAGCAAGCCAACACATCTTGGCAGGCACGCGGGAAACCGGCTCTGTCCCAACGCCTGTAACTACGCCTGTAACTACGCCTGTAACAACAGACAAAGATTCTCCTACAGTTGAGATGGCCCTCGACTGCGAGATGCCCATAACGAATCTCATCGTATTACGTTCTCGCTACTCACAAACGCACATCACTGGAAGCAGGTCCTTCATCTTCCGTTGGCAACCTATCTTTCTTCTGCCTATATCCTTGAAGGCGACATGTCTCTTAACTGCCATGATACCGTTCCATAGCGAAGATGAAACCCTTCCGACCGAAAAACGCCCGTCGCTGCTCCTTCTCCCGGTCTTGTCGACGACGAGGTGGTCCAAGGCGCAGTTATCTGATTTGAGTCGTCTTGCTCCCTTTTCAGCCTCATTGGCCCCCCTAATGTGGTTGCCGGAGGTGCGGACGGCCCAGGCCAGCCGAAGGACGGCTACTTGGGGGAGGCTCGGCGGGCAAGATCAGATCCACGAAGAAAAAAGAAGATGACGAAAATGGGCCAGACGTTATCGAGCTACCATTACCCTAGAAAGATGATTCTGGGGAACAGAACTGGGGAAATGCCTCCGGTGCTTTCGTTCCTGCAAGCCCCTCATCGCTAGGGGCGTTGACGTGATCATATCCCGGAACATCGTCATTGATAGCTGGCTGCACTCTGACCCCCAATTGATCCACATTTGAGCTCTTCACAAGTGCAATGCTCCTCTTCCAGACACCATTGCGTCGAACGACCTACGCAACCTTCTGAGAAAGGACCCGTCCAAGTCGGCCCTGTTCTCCCAGTCCAGAGGGGACTGATAGGAAGCCAGATGCCCGCTCTTAAGGCAGGGGTTTCTGACCAACCGGGGGCTCAATTCGGAATTGCGTGCTCGCATGGTGGTGATGGCATCTTCATGGACTGCAGGTCTTCATTGGCGTATTCAGGAACGTTGCAGAGAACGTTGCAGAGAACATGTCCAGTCACCCCGTGTCCTTGGTAATCGATAACCGTTGCGTATGATGTATATCAGATGGCTGCCATGCCGGCGGTTCGGTCGTCGACCTACCAGGATATCCAGGCTGCCGGGAAATCCGTCTAGCATAGCGTCACTGTATTTGCTCCCTTCAAAGCAGTGAAACATGGCATCTCCAGGCCGATCCGACCCAGAGAAGAACCCCGGAGACGGGTCGCAGAACGAGGATATATCGCCCGTTGAGTCGCGCCCCGGCTCGGACCGTGCCCTAGATGACACATATGAGGTATACAAGGGCGCGGCGGACCTCGAGGTCGACCCGGCCGAGGCGAAGAGGGTGCTGCGTAAAATCGACGCGAGGATCGTCCCCATCTTATTCTTCACGTACATGTTGCAGTACCTGGACAAGAACTCCCTGAACTTTGCGAGTGTGTATGGCCTGCAGAAGGGAACGGGTCTGCATGGGCAGGACTATTCCTGGCTAGGTGAGCGACGCTTCTCATAAGGGGGAAGAGATATTTGGGGAAATATGATGCGCCTCGCTCCGAGGGTCATCCGGCCAAGACATCGGGCGTATCGAGAAGATGGAGTGCGACTGACCCATCTTCAGGTTCGATCTTCTACTTCGGTTACATGATCTCGCAGTTCCCCTCGGCATACGCTCTTCAGAAGCTGCCCATCGGCAAGTTCGTCTCCGTGGTGACCATCGTCTGGGGCGCGATCCTCATGACGACGCCCGGGTGCTCGTCGTTCGCGGGCATCGCGACGAACCGCTTCTTTCTCGGCTTCACGGAGGCGACAGTGAACCCTGCCTTCGTGCTGATCATGTCTATCTGGTACACGGCCAAGGAGCAGCCCCTGCGCCTCGAGTCGTACTACTGCACCAACGGCATCGCCACCATGTTCGGCGGCCTGATCGGCTACGCCGTCGGGCACATCACGACCGGCCTCGCGCGCTGGATGTACGTCTTCATCATCTTCGGCGCCATCAGCCTCGCCTGGGGCGCCGTGTCCTTCGTGGTGCTGCCCGACCTGCCCGCGACGGCAAAGTTCCTGTCCGAGCGCGAGCGCGGCGTCGCCATCGACCGCGTGTCGCGCAACAGACAAGGCGTCAAGAACCACCACTTCAGGGCGTACCAGGCCGTGCAGTGTGCGCGCGACCCCAAGACGTGGATCCTGTTCATCATGGCCGTCGGTGCGCAGGTGCCCAACTCGGCGCTCACCAGCTTCGCGAGCATCATCGTGGGCACATTCGGCTTCGACACGCTCGGCACGCAGTACATGCAGATTCCCGGCGGTGCGGTGCAGTTCCTCGCGCTCATTGTGGGCGGTTGGGTCTGCACGCAGTGGCCGAGTTTGAGGTGCATCACCATGATCGTCGCCAACTCGATCTGTATCCTGGGCGCGGCGCTGCTGGTCGGGTTGCCGGAGCATAATAAAGTGCGTCCCCCTTCTCCTCTTCCCATGTGGTTCCTGAATCCTCAACGCCCTCTAGAGCGGGAACTGTTACGTTACTGACTGAATATCTTGCAGTGGGGACGTCTGGTAGCCCTGTGGCTCTGCTATTTCCAGGGTCTCGGCTTCAGCCTCTCGCTCACGATGGTGTCGTCGAACATCGCTGGTTACACGAAGAAGCAGCTCACCGCAGCTGTGCTCTTCACGGGGTACTGTGTGGGCAACATCATCGGACCTCAGACATTCAGGACTAGCGAGGCTCGTAAGTCAATGCCTTCCGGGGGGAGTCCGCTAATGATATGAAAACGCGCCTGTTGAACGAGTCGGTGCTGACATGGTCCTAACCAGCTCGCTACCACAGCGCGTACATCGCCATGCTCGTCGGGTACTCTGTAAAGCTGCTCATGGTCGTGATACTGTACATTTATATGTACCGTGCCAACAAGGCACGGGATGCAGCGGGGCATTCCGATGAGAAGGCAGCGGTTGAGATGGGCATGCATGATCAGACAGAGCTGGATAATCCTGGGTTCAGGTTCGTGAGCAGCTTTGCCCCATCACGATGGACTGTGCTAACTTTCACAGATACTCCTTGTAAATTGGACAATCGGGTTCCATGTTCTGTCTCAGCCGTAGCTATCACGGATGGAAATGTAGAGAGGTTTCGCGACTTGCGACCTGTTAGCCTTATGTAAAGAACTTCTTGCTTGAGGCTGGCAGGATCTGTATGTGAAGCTTGAGAACCATAGTCGATTAGGCACTGGGACGACGGCACTACCCAAGTCTTGTGTGATCGTCTCGACAGGCCAAGATGACTTGCATTCATCTCGGGTAAGTATTATCAGAGACAGAAATAACACTGTTTCCGGCCACGCAAACGGAGAACACAGTGCTCGGAGTATGCCCTGTCCGTTGGTCGCTTCGAGGGCATCATGCTCCGGGTTGTTATACTCCCGTGTACGAGAGTCTAGCGACCAACGAAGTACGATAGAGCAGGAGGTGGCACTAACAGCGTCACAAGACTGCCGAATGAATCAGTGTAGCAGTGCAACAGGACATGACAAGTGACGAGGGATGAGTGACTGAGGCCCTGCTTGGAAGGCCTATCAGGCGCCCAAATCGCGATAGGCAGTTAGGTACGGAGGACCCTACCAAAAGAAATGTCCCATCGCTTCCGAGAGTTAGACCGAACGGCTTAATAGTAAACACAGTTCACCATTCAGTATTGCCCACTATCATTTAAAACCTACACTCCATATTACGCATTAATCGGAAGCGGAGAGACAACTCCTTTGGTAGTGTCTTCCTGGTGAATGCTTGGGACGATATGAGGGGCAGCAGGTATGTACTCTGTACTCAGGCAGGGAACGCGTCAGGGGCCAATGCTTCAATGATGCAACGATCCCTGACGTGGCTCATTGTCCAGCTTGGTGAGCTGTCAAAGGCTGTGACCAGGTCCTGCAGGTCTAGAAGTTGATCGATGAGGTAGACGGCTGCGGTGACATAATGCCCATTGAGCTTAATTGCAGCCCCAGGGACGTGCCAGCTGCCAACACCTGCGGGGTGGCCATATGACACGCAAAAAGGGAGCGGGCTACCCCCCTCTGGCACAAGCGGCCAATGCGGATGACGGCATGTGTGGCGCATCCCTGCCGGCCACGAAACCGAATTCCTGACTACCGGCTTGTTGAATGTGCACCGCCTTGCTGTGCCCTGTACCTGTGACATATACGAAAACGCCCCTCTCCGCTTCAACTCTTCCCCCTCGGCTCCCTCCTTTCCTTCCGTTCGCATATATCACACCCATATCTCTTAGGGATCTCTCCCAGATCTCGACCCTCCCGCAGAAGACCTGAGTGATCCTGTGATGTCGAAGAGATCAACCACCATGGCGACCAACGGCGATGCAAAGAAGCCCGAGCCCACCGCTCAGACCGAGTATGACAAGCCGGGTATGCCAACCTTCCTCCCCTCTATGTCGGCCAGGCCGGTCCTGTTTTGGCGATGATATTGACGGTGATATGTGCTGCAGTGTACGACAAGCAGAGACTGCTTCTCTCTTCCGACACCGGCCATTTTTCTCTGATCCGGGCCATGCACCTGGCAGACCTGATCACCGAGCTCAACGGTACGTCGAGGATGCCACCAAACGTCCCGCAGTGTATGTGAGGGACCGTGGCTGATATCAAGCTCTGCTAGGTTTCTGCGGCATCATGTCCATCTTCGCCTCCCTTCGCTATTGCCTCGGAGACCCCACCGCTCTCGGCAACCTCTATACCGCTCTGGCGCTCCTTCCGCTGGGCCTCTTCTTCGACTTCATGGATGGTAAAGTCGCCCGCTGGCGCCAGAAAAGCAGCATGATGGGACAAGAGTTGGATTCCTTGGCTGATCTGGTACGCTGCCTTGTGCTGCTCCTACAAGCTGCTGCCATACGCTAACACTCATCTCCCCATTGCAGATCTCCTTCGGCGTAGGCCCCGCCGTCGCGGCCTTTGCCATCGGCATGCGCACCCCGCTGGATCATCTATTCTTGTCCTTCTTCGTCCTGTGTGGCCTCACCCGTCTGGCGCGATTCAACGTCACCACCACGGTCATTCCCAAAGATGCAAGCGGCAAGGCGCAGTACTTCGAAGGCACGCCCATCCCCACGACGCTCGGTCTCGACGCACTCATGGCGTACTGGGTCACTCAGGGCTGGATACTCGGCTCCATCCCCGGTGGCGTGTGGCTCGCCGGCACTGTGCTCGAGTTCCACCCCGTCGTGGTCCTGTTCGCCATTCACGGCTGCATGATGACGAGCAAGTCGATTAAGATTCCGAAGCCCTAGAAGCCCCCCTGCTCTGGTTTCGCGGTGTACAGTACGCCTCTATGGAGGTTGAGACGACATGACTCTTTTTTTTTTTTTTTGGACGGAGGAGCATTCAACTTGCGCTTTTATCCCTTTTCTCTACTTGTAGGTCTCTTACGACACGGGTGACGGACTGCAAAAGAACAATTTTACGCAGAGGAAGAAATGGCAATCTCAACGAGGCGTTTTGATTTTCCTGCAGGAGGCCCTCGAGCGACTCGGTAGGTGGAAAGAGGAATTTGAAAAAGAGAAGACAAAATACGGGTGTGGAGCAGAGTGTCTAGCGGAGCAGCAACGCCTGCTCCGGCGCTCTCAGTGATGGCGGATCATGATAAGGGGTTGATTATCCGTCCTTAGCGCAGCTCACCGCGGTAGAAACAAGCATGGCATGATACCCTATGACTGCGCAAGCTCTAGCATTTCGCCTTTTCCTCTACTGAGCTCCCGTGTACTCTGTGCGGTCATCCCTCATCACGAGGGGCCAACTTCGGCGACCGGCTGCAACATCCTCGCGGAAAGAGAGCCCAGTCGCCAGCTCGCATCTGGCCAGCCTGGGCAAGTCCGTCGACCAACCCCTGGAAGAGCACAACATACTGTGCCATCCCATCACTCCTTGTGCCTGTTCTGCGCCCACAGCATCATCACATGCAAATCATCTTGCATCTGGCTGAAAGCGCGACGGAGAGAAACGAAGAGTCATTTGGCATTAAAAATTGTAGGTATCAAGCACGGCCGCCTGGGCCCGTAAGTCGTGAGAAGGAGTCGTCAATCATCCGGGAAGAATTCCTTGATGTTCGACACGAACGTGCAGCTGGCGCGGTCGAACCTCTTGAAGTACTTGCCAGCAACGTAAAACAGAGATCTGGGGATCAGGCTCGGATCCGTGATTATCTGGATGTTATCCTGGGCGACGACGTGGCGGTCGATGGTGGATCGCCTGATGCAAAATGGTCAGTCTCGCGGCTCGCCAGGCGCACCGCACGAGGCGGCAGATATCAAACGGAGCGGGAGACTCACAGGCACGTATAGTACGTCTTCCTCCGCAGCCTGGACCTCGACGACGAGTCGCTGTCGCTGCTGCCACCCTCGAAGATCTCCATCGTCTCGTCCATAGAGAGTGAATGCGGCGTTGGGAGGGAGCCCGTGCCCTTGTCGCCCCAGCCGTTGATGATGCCGATGTAGTTGTACCTCTTGTGGCGGAACACCTGGCCGACCTTGTACCACACGTTGTCGTGGATGTCCTGTGTGTAGCGCCTGCTCACCGTCGGCTGCCGCTGGTCGATGTTGCGAACCATGCCTAGCATAACCTGCACGTTCTCCCAGGAGGACCGATGGCGCGGGTGCGCCTGGGACATGGTGAAGGCCTCGTAGAGAGGCAGCAGGTACTTCTCGAGGATCCAGGCGTCCTCACTGAACTGCTGCCGGAATCGCGCGAGGAAGGCGTCCAGGGAGTTGTCCCAGTCGAAGCTGCTGACCGGGGTCATGAGAAGGTTCGCCCACATGGCAGCGTAGGCGACATTATCCATATTGGCTTCCGGCCGTCCGTTCTTCAGCCATCTCAGTTCATGGAGGACATCCTCAGAGAGGAGAGCCGTGGACGACGCCTGGTGGGTCGCCTTCATGTTCTGGGCTGTCCTCTGTACAATTACAGGGACTGGCGATGGCACGAGGAAGGCTTCGCTTCCGCTCATCCACCCCAGCTCCACAAGCCGCGAGCGAAGGTCTTTCAGAGTGACTTCGTGGCTGGATCCATAAGGGTCGACGAACATCTTCTCGGTCTCCACGTTAGGGTTCTCTAAGGTCTGTCCGTCAAGAGACATGCCGGGAGGGGCGATAATCATGGCGTGGACGTGGCTGGGAAAAGCGCAACATGCCGCGCGCAGCCCGACTCTCTCCGCCAAACAGCAGTATATGGCGCTGGATATGATCGGCAGTGATGGATGCCGCTCGTCTCTGAGGGCATGTCCGATTAAGCAGTTTCTCAACTGGCGGTAGTTATGCTCTGGCGCCTCCATGCCAGTCAGGTTGCGCTCTCGTATCCATTGCAACAAGGCCAACGCCTTTTCACGAGTCGACTTGTCCTGGAAGTGAGAGGTTTCAGCGAGGAAGGAATCTGCTAGGTCATCAAGGAGACGGCAAGTCTGCGTATTGACGTCAGTAGGAGCAAACCCTCGACATGGAGATCGTCTCAAGACATACGTCGTCAATATCATGCTGCTCCTGGTCGTCAAATAGGAAGAACATATCGAAGGCAGCAAGCGCCCTGTCCAGGCCGTGCGAAACCCAGGGTCCGGTCTTCTGGTACTGGAACCACTCCTGCACGGCCACGCTCCTGTGGATGCTGCCAAGAGCGGTGTTTGCATAGTACCTGCACGTAGAGAAAGGCACGGTTCAGCCATCCGATCACCAGGTGGGAGAGGACGGATAAGCCCTACCTCCTGGCCAACATATCCTCTGCAGACTCGTCCGGGTGGCACTGTTCTAGGAGGAAGTCCTTGGCGTCGTAGCCTAGCACGCATATCTGCTCGAACTTCTGCACGCGACCGACCTTGGTGGCGAGAATGCTGTCGAGGAGGGACGACGCTCGCGTGTTCCTCTTCTTGCGCTCCATCCAGAGCGCCTTCCACTCGACCTCGGACGCCCTCAGCCGCAGCTTCTTCTGGAACTGGTGCTCGGGGCTCCAGTATCTGAAAGAGCTGCAGCAATAGTACTTCCAGAGCAGCGCATCGTTCGCCAGGCGGTGGAGGCGCTTCGAAAGGAGCTGGATGACGGAGAGGTTGGTCTCGGGCGCGACGTAGTAGAGGATGTGCCGTATCAGTTCGTCGGGGACCTGGTCGAGGGCCATTGCAGCGGCGCTGGAGCCAGACGGGACGGGTCCCGTGCTGCGGCGCGGATGCGAATTGTGCGCTCCAGGTAAAGGGAGATAGGACGTCTTCCGTCAGCCCTCTTGCGGAGGGCGCTCGTATGTATGCTCGCGGCAGGTAAAGGGTCAATTTCAAGGTGAGGATGGCGTAATGCAAGTTGGCGCAAATGTAGGTGTCTAGGAGTGCGGCACTGCGTCGCTAGGTAGTACGGTATCGCCGATCTATTACACAAGAGATGAGTGGCGGAAGCCCCAGCTTAATTCCGCCCGGCTTCCCTTCAACGTCTCGCCGGCTCCGAGAAGTACGGACATTCCTCCACTATTCCGCACCAGAGCATTCTAAGCTAGCGCTTCTTTACAGCAGTTTCGAGCCCGTTCACTGCGAATTATCCCATTACGAAGCTTTAATATTTGTGTGGCTATGCAGATGGCCTCTGACAATCTCGTGTGACCGTTGGGATGCCGTTGTGTACCTGGCCTTTAGATAACCACGATTCATGATCATGGATATCCCCCTTGAAGATGCTGAAGAGCCTCCTAGTTGTGGGCCTCTAGCTCTGGCTGCAAGTCTACGCTGCCCTATCTGTACTCCTCGACCAAGTCCTGCAAGATGCCATGCTCGGCCAGCGTCTTGATCCACTCATGGATAGCTGGTGTGTAGTCCTTCTTCCGACCTCGGAAGCGCGCCTCATCCTCCTCTATCGTCTTGATCTCATCAAAGCACTCTGCTACGATACGCTCCTGTTCCTTCTCCAGGTTCTGCTGCAGCTCAAGTGCAGACGTCAGGTCAAAGTCTGGCGCGCGTATCCTGGTCTGGAAGGACTCCTCTAGCTGCACCTTCAAGATATCGTTTTTCTGAATACCCAAGGAGGCCAGTTCGCCTTCGTCGTCGCCGTGGATCCATTTTTTGCCGAGGGTATCGTCAGGGTCTAGCACAACGTTGGTCGCATGTTCGCGGTGCCGGGCCCAGAAGCCGTCCCAGAGGACGCGCAGTCTTTGTATGTTCCTCGCTAACTCCTGGCGCACAGCCTCAAGGGGGCTTCTGCAGAGTGCAAGCAGGTTGAATGACAGGTTGTCCTCCTCGTATTGCAGCATTCGAGCCTCAATGATGGGACGGGCAATGGCGGTCCAGTCGCCTTCAAAAGGACCAAGGCATGACGGCTGTGTCTCAAGGCCGTCGAGCTCCCAGACCTGATCAGCGATAGGAACATATGCAATGAAGTGGAAAGCAGCTTCGCTCTGGGGTTTCTTTCTGCTGCGCCGGCTGACAGTCCGCTTCTTCTTGTTAGATTCATCAAAGGCGTTCCGCAGCGCTAAGTCCGCATTAAGGAGGTCTAGTCGCCTATGCAGTTTATGAGTATCTTGGAAAGCAGAAGGAGCAGCCTGGTCGCAAGACATGATAGCGCATACCTAGCGAAGGAATTGTGAATGGTTCGAATGAATGAGTTGGCGCTCAATGCATATCCGCGAAGAGGAGGAGTAAGGTGGCGAGTGGAAGACTTGAACTCTTTGAGCTCCTCGCCCAGCTTCAAACCCTCGCCGTTCATGACGATATTCATCAGAGCTATTGTAGCACATGCATTGTCCGTGGTCTGTAATTCCATGTTAGACGACAAGACCAAGCGCATATGGCTGTTGAGCACTGAGTGGTACGTACTTGATTTGCAAACCAGATGTTATCCGGACATCTAGGTCGTTCGCCGTTGCTCTCTTCCTCAGCAACCTGATAGAGGAAGATCAAGCCAAAGACAGGTTTACTGCAAGAGAACTCGATTAGATACAATACCCTCTTTGCTATATCGCTGTTTAATAGTGTACTCACGGAAGAAAACCTAGCGAACCCTCGTCAACAGCAAAAAGTTCCTGGATCTTGACATCTCTGACGCCAAGCTGGCGGAGGATCACGTTGAAGAACGACTATTTTGTATCAGAGTGAAATCAAGGGTTGTTCCTGTGTGATATAACTCACTGGTTCAGACTCGAGCTCGACCCAGCCTTGCCAGTCCTCCCTCTCCTCGTCACGGATAGCAGCAATCGACTCCTCCAGTAGGTTATCTGGCAGGTGATATTCCTCGGCAGCAGTTGCCGCTTTGCGCGTGGGGTTACGGCGCACAACTTTGATGGATCTCCCCTTGCCCGGTTTTGTTGGTGTGTGCAATGCCAACTCATCCTCGTCGTCCTCGTCATCATCGTTGTCTATGTAGTAGCGTGTAGCAGGTTTCCGACTTCTGCTTGATCTGCGAACTTCTGCTGTGTTGTCCTCACGTTCATCTCCATTCACGCCGTTCCCGGCGGTAGGGCCGTCAGGCTCAAGTGATGGAGGCATTATGAGGGCTTGGGGGTGAGAGATTGGGAGGTTGTATGTCTAATTCTTTGAGCGAGGATGGGATGTGTGCCGGCAAGCCTGCATGGGCATAAAGGATGAAGAGGGCAAGGTAGACCTTTTGGGGAGAACAGATACGGTATCGGTCAAGTCGAGATTGATTTTCACGTTGAAAATGACGAGGGTTGAAGCGCTCGAGTGCAGGCGTAGTGAGGTTTGTCGTTGGGAAGGAAGACGCCGGCCAGCTGCAGCTTCTCAAAACAAACCGTGCCTTGAAAAGAGCGATGCCCAGATGAGAACTCGGGCATCTGCTCACTCATTCTGAATCCTCTTTAGTGCCGCATAAATTCCTTCACTCGGATTCCGACTGCTGTTCAGGCGAGGCCGGCGCTTGTATGTATTGTACCAGCGACAGTTCTCGTGGTTCTAGATGATTGATAATGAAGCTGTGAGATGACGAGCTGGCCACAAAGATTCAGGTCACTGCTTTGAAAGAATTCTTCCACATCTAGAGAAGTAGGTATGTAATGTAGGTATGTCTCTTGTTAGTTGCCGGCTGCGTAGTGTGTGACAGAAGTCCTTATTGTTCAATCGGCGAGAGCCTCCCCTCAGATTGATGGGATACGTAGGTACCTAGGTACTGTACCTAGCTGTGTCGAATAACTCTATCGTAGGGTGATTTTAGCTAGTGCAGCGGATTTGACCAATGAAATTTATGCGCAACGGTAAATACCTCCGCTATACTACTAAACGCACGGCACCTGTGATATTCTACACTGCGCGTCTCGACGTCGCGCTTTTCTTTTTATGTAAAGCATAGTACCGTGGATGCCTTCATTCTTCACCCACCTTCGCCCATCAGGCTCTCCACGACCGAATTTGCAATGATATAGAGAAGGTAAGAACACAGCAACCTCTACCTCCGTCTCTACCTCCATCCATATGATGTTCTTCTCTCTCTAATCCCGACTTCTTATCTAGCATTCCTTTCCACCTCGCCGCTGTCATCATCCTCGTCGCCTATCCGCGGAATGCCATGAGTGCTACGCCTCGACGGGTGTCGGGGGCTTACCCTGCAACCCCAGCTACAACAGCGCGAGGGTTCCGAGCCCCGCCCACGCCCTCTCCTACTCCAGATCCTCCGGTCTCCAGAAGCTCCCGAAGCTCGACGCAGAGGTCACCCCTTCCTTTAGCTCCCCAGAATAGGGACGCCTCCGCCCCAACCACCGAACCTCTGATTCCCACGACGATTATAGATGCGCCGACACAACGGTTATACGCCTTTGGGGTCTACGCGGCTCTCTTTGCCTGGAGGCTGTACGACTGGGTACAGCTAGTAGACGACAATACCGAGTCTCTGTGGCTCTTCCTGAAATGGGTCGGCATCGACTTCCTCTTCCTCTTTGGTCTCCCCGAGCTGAGGATACCATGGCTCGAGCTGTCACAGCCGGTAGTGGTGGCGCTCTGCTTCATCCACGCCGTGTTGGACTGGATGCTCATGTTCAACATTCCCGTGCGTCTGCTCTGTCCTCACCTCTTGGCTTCTAAATTGACTTCCTTAGATCCCCTTTACCGCTTGGCTACTTGGCTTCGTCAGAGTCTTCTACGATCGCGAAGTCTCCATCTCCGAGCAATATGTTCGCGTCTCTAACATCCTTCATAACTCCTCCTTGATCATGGGAAAGCAGATCATCGATATCCTCCCGGAAGGGTGAGTACAACTGTTCTCCTTCAGTCACACACAACTAGCTAACATGACATAGTTCGGCGGTTCTCAACCCCAATGGTGATGCGTTCTGCCTTGGTGGTGATTATGCCACGTTGACGATTCCCATTCACTTCAACGCGACGGTTCCTGAAGCCGTCGAACTCATTAGAATAGATCTGGAATCAGGCAATGAAGAAGTCCTGAAGCTCAAGAAGGGCCAGATTCGCGAAATAGCAAAGTTGGCAAAGAGGCAGGCCGCTGAGACTGACCCTGGCGTTGTCAAGTACGATTACCCGGTCAAAAAGCCCGGTGCTTATCGCTTGGGGAGGGTCTTGGACGAGTACAAGCTGGAGGTCCAACGCAAGACACAAAACACGTTTGTTGTACCGTGTCCCAAGGCCCGCGTCGCTTCCTCTCCGTCAGCAGACCGGTGCTTGGGAGATCTCTCCGATCTGTCGCTCGAGGTCGAGGGTACACCGCCGCTCAAAATCGTGTATAGTCGAACGATCAATGGGCACGATCGCAGCTTCCATTTCCAGAGCCTTCAGCCAGAGGGTTTCTCCTCTCCCTTGCTCGGATCTCTTCGCACCTCAAGTCTCATTATCCCAGATTCAGAAGACATTTCCTGGGCTCGAGCTCAAAAGGTGACAGTGGGCCTCAACGAGTCGATGAACGTTGGAGGCGACTGGCAATACTCTGTGGACGAAGTCCAAGATGCGTTCGGCAACACAGCGAAGTACGTATCCCCAGCTGATGATCCGGAGTTGCGGCCAAAGCCGAAACATCTCGTCCAAAACTTCTTGGTCAAGGAGCGGCCAAAGGTCTGGTTCGAAGGCTGTGACTCGCGAAATTCTCTCAAGGTCGCAAAGGGCGAGTCGGCGAAGCTCCCCGTCAGGTTCAATCTCCCGGGCCGTCGGCCAGAGAGCACGGTACATACCCTCACGTGGCTGTTTTCGCCAGCCGGCACTCTCACTAAAGACGGGGATCATGGCGATGTGGTTTCCATTGGCAGCTACCAAGCGAAGAACGCCCGCGATCAACCAAAGGTTTCTGCCCCTGGACTCTACACGCTGAAGTCCGTCACCTGTGGAGCGTGTGAAGGCGAGGTCCAAGAGCCTGTATCATGTTTGATAATTAATCCCCCGGAACCGACCGTTACCGTTCGCTCAGAGCCAATACCCGACACATGCGCCGGCAACTCAGTTGGGCTGCGCGTGGACCTGGACTTCCTTGGTACCCCGCCGTTCGTTATTAGGTACGACGTAGTCGAAAACGGGGTTGCGACGCGCCAGAGCATTACTGTCTCGGGCATGCGACATCAGTTGAACCTCATGCCAACAGTTGCGGGCCATCATAAGTACATATTCAGGGCGCTTGATGACGATATCTACAAGTCGCAGACTCTCAGTGGACCTGACATGGTCTTGGAGCAAGACGTGAAGCCCGCGGCCTCTGCTGCCATCCAGTACAAGCCAGGTCAGGGACATCCAGGTATCAGTGCTTGCCTGGACGAGGAAGTTGAGGTCGACGTTCTGCTTTATGGTGACGCTCCATTCACATTAGAATGGGAGATTATTCACGATGGCCGTAGGAGATCCTCCAAGGTCTCAGACATCGCAGACAACAGATACACCATCAGGACGGACCCTCTCGCACAAGGCGGAGAGTACACGCTGGCTCTCACAAGCATCCAGGACAGGTCTGGTTGCCGCATTTTCCTGGCAAAAGACACGAAAATAACAGTGAGACGCCAACGGCCTCGAGCAGCTTTCGGATTAATCGATGGCAAGCAACGTACCCTGATCAGGGAAGGTGACAGGGCACGTCTTCCCTTGCGGCTCAGCGGAGAGGGCCCTTGGAAGGTTGCCTACAAAAACCTCGATCATGACTCCGAGAACCTCGTTCGTGATACTGTCGTTTCTGAAAATGGGCAGCTGATCGTGGGCAGCCGCGGGAGATATGAACTCGTGGACGTGTTCGACAAGCAATGTCCCGGATCTGTTGATCCTCGGGCATCTACGTTCGAGGTTGACTGGTATCCTCGCCCCGAGCTCATGTTGGTGCAGACCGACAGCATCTCTCAACAAAGCCAGAAATTCGTCAAACAGGACGTTTGTGAGGGAGATATCGACGGGTTTGAGATTGGCCTCAAGGGTAAGCCATCCAAAGAATGCTGTTCAATGCAACGACTAATTCATCTAGGATCTGCCCCTTACCACGTTGAATACGAGGTCCGCCACAAACCCGCCCAGGGCCAAGGTTCGATCAGCCGGAAAGACTTCGATGCCGCCCTTGGGAAAGCATCAATCCAGATGGACACGTCCAGGGCTGGTCTCTACACCTACAACTTCTACTCTCTTTCTGATTATCTCTACGAGCCGAAAAGGGGCTCCTTCAAACCCGTGGTCCTAGAGCAAAGAGTTAATGCGAAGCCCTCTGCTGCGTTTGTCAAGCCTGGGCAGTCTTTCAAGTACTGCACGTCGGAGCAGGACAACGAGGACACGATCCCCATCACTCTGAAAGGTGTCGCTCCATTTTACGTCGAGATCGAGATCAAGCACCAGAGTGGCTCCAGCCCGGAAACATACCGGATTCCCTCAATCGACTCGAACACATACGGCCTCCAGATCCCTCGTCAGTACCTGAAGCTTGGCACGCAGCAAATCCGGATCCGGAAGGTCAGGGACTCCCGGGGTTGTCAGCAGAAACTCGAGACAGGCGGTCCATCTGTCCAGATTCACCTCTTTGACGTGCCCGCCATCTATCCCCTCGAAACGCGGACTGATTACTGCGTGGGCGAGCGTATCGCTTACACGCTCTCGGGCACACCTCCCTTCGACGTGTGGTACTCGTTTGATGGCGCCCATCGTAAGGCGAAGTCGCAGACAACTAACTTCCGGCGCATCGCCGAGGCACCTGGCGAGTTCACTATTACGACCATCTCGGACAAGGCGAGCGAGTGCCGCGCGGCTGTCAACCTGACCAAGACGATCCACCCGATGCCCAGCGTCCGAATCTCTAAGGGGAAGGAGGAGCGGGTGTCGATCCACGAGGGCGGCGAGGTGGATATTATTTTCGAGTTCTGGGGGACGCCGCCCTTCGAGTTTACGTATACGCGCAGCAGCAACGCGAAGAAGGGCCAGCGGTCACAGGTGCTCGAGACACGCCACGACGTGTCGTATGAGCACAACAAGGTCATCCGCGCCAGCCAAGAAGGCACGTACGAGGTCGTGGCCATCAAGGACAGGTACTGCGCCTTTTCAACGCAGAATATCGAGGCCAAGGAAGGCAGCCAGAAGCTGCTGAAGTATTAGGGTATGATGGGACCAGATAGGGGGTTCGGAGGAAACAGGGGAAAATGAATGGCATAAGCATGGCGTTTTTTGTGGTCTTTTTTTGTAGCTTCCTGACAGGCATACGGGTCTAGTTAAGTCATCCATCATCTCTTACATGCTGAACTTGTGCTGGATGGCTGGATCGTGCTATTCTCCTCGGCTCATGAATGGCCCTTTTCCTTGCCCAACTGCTTGCGTACGTAGCATTCACTTACAAGCAGCACATCTTGCTCGATCTCTCGATACTTTGGCCTCAGACGGCTTATCGCAGCATATCGGCAAAGGAGGACTCCCGAGGAAGCTTTAGCTTTAGTCACCTGTAGGTGCTCTGCCTAGAAAGACTGCTTTCCGAGCTTCGATAGAGTCAGGTCCCGGTTCAGCGAGGCTAGGCCGAGCCGATAGATTACCGTCCGCGAGGAAAGAACACTGCTTAGGCGTGCTTTCCCAACGTCAGAGATGCCAATTCTCGATCTGCATCGTCAACCCCAGGCGTCTATGTGGTAGACAACTCCAGTCTGTCCTGTCGGCAACACGCTCACCTAAGCAGCTAGCACCTCCGTGCATCCTACCCGACATTAGCCATAACCCTTCCACCAACTATGTGCCTATCCCTACAACCTCAACCTGCCTTACCCTATCCCGGCGGCCCCCCTCCCCTACAGTATCCCCACCACCCGCGCTGCCTTCCGCCGCGCCCACCCCACCGGCCGCCGCACCAGCGCCGCTGGGAGCGCCGCTAGGAGCAGGGCGACGAGCACAAGCGGACGACAGTCGACCGGCGCGTTAACACGGTCCTCGAGCTGCGGCCCTGCGAGCGGCATCGCGATTTCTGGGCCGGGCGGCGACGGGAGAAGCCTGCCGAGGGGTGCCCGGACTGCGTGAGGGTCGTCGTAAGGCACACGGATCATGAGACGAGGGTCGTGCGGGAAGTCTGAGCGGCTACTGGAGAGGGACACCACGGGAAATGTAGGCGCGGGCATCTGTTTCTCCCGCGTTTCTGTGCCTGGCCATCCGAGCATCGATACCCCACTGTCAGGTGAGGATGCTAGCCTCGACTTCCTTGACCCTAGAACAAACAGGAAGTGGATGATAGCCGGAAGTTCACGGGTTTATACTTGCAAAGCATGCTCCTGAGCTAGCTCCAGAGATGCCAGAGACAAGGAATGGCATCTAGTGATGCGAGCGGGAAGTGAAGGAGGTATCTAGGCCGAATGATGGGGATATTCAGGCTCGCAGTCCATAAAGGGAGAAGTCTGCCATGTGTCGGCGAGCACGTACGTACGTCACCTCTGCTCCCCTCAAGTGCTTGTCATGGACGTCCTCCCTTCAGCCTTCAGATAGTATAACTCCAATGTCGAACTCGAGCGACTCCACCTGTGGAGAGAGGCGTTAGTGCAAAGCGTTTGTCGACAACTCTTCTTTCCAACCTCTTCGCTAGATAAAGTAAGGCAAGGGGACACAAACGGAGGGAGAAGGACATAGACTATGCGTCTCTATCTCCTCGCCACGCTAGAAGACTTCAAAGGGATTCTCTCGAAGCGATTCTGAAGGTGACGTCGGTGATTCACGGAGGAGACGGCGAAGAGCAGCCTTAGTTGCGGTGGATGGGACGTCGAGCTCCGCAGCCAGCATCACCGTCAATCACTCCGCAATCATCCCTTGCTTCGCTCTCTCTGGTCTTGCTCTATTCAGGGTCCTAGGCGGCGTGGTGCCCCTGCGTGGGCAAGCGCCAACCACAGACCACACGCCGGAGGCCATTCCGGTGTGGGCATCGTGCAGGTACCGTCGGCAAGTCAGCCTCCCGCAGGAGTCCGGCGATGCCCTGGCTTCGGAAAACACTTCTAGAAGGGAGGGCGAGCTCCGCGCAGGGGGGACACTCTGACAGCGGAGGGTCTCGTGTCTCAGAGCCACGCGGGGCTGGGGATCACAGGGTCGAAAGAAAATGCCATCTCTGGAAAGTGCCGAATGGCGAGGGCATTCCTGCCGTAGACGCCGTTCCGGCTGGGCATACCACGGCGACATGGCCAGGTTGGGCGAATGTGGTCCCCCGTTGCTAGTGCCGCTGCCACATGCCAACGTCTGCCGCAACTGACAGTTGACAGACTGCTGTGCTCGGGAGCGGCGTCGATGCTGCGGCGACCTCCGGGACATGGCAACGGGCCAGACACGGCCCGCTCGAGCCAGCTCGGCTGTCAGCCAGGAGATCTCGGGGAGTCCTCCGGTTCCGCCACTTTGTGGGGATGGACAGACCCTGTACCATAGACACGCAGCCGTCGGGAACACAAAGCCTGGCTCCGCACGTGTGGAATTCAGTAGTCGTCTCTACGTAGCATTGCATATCAATCAATGGGGCTCTTGACATTCTTATCCAATGTTTATTGTTTACTTCTCCTTGCCTGATTGAGGTCGCCTGCCGCAAATATCTCGAGATGGTGGCTCTCTCTACTTACACAGTACGGAGCCACCGTTGCGGCTCCTCGAGGTCCCGTCGTATTAGTGGTCCTCTGGTCTACCGATGGCGTACGGGCACGGGTAGGGCATTCTGCACCGACTCCTGAGGGGTACTGCACTGCTAAGAAAGGTGGCTTTCGGCTGGGACCCCGTAACGATGAGGGCTCGATGCGATCCAGTGGCCCTTAAATGGTGCAATCCGGATAAAGTAAGGATGAGCACCCGGGAGCGCAGATGACTTGTCTCTGACCCCCCCCTAACATCGCAGACCGGGAAAGCGGCTATCAATGTCGATCGGCACTCAGAAACCCCTGGGCGAGGCGAAAAAACTGAACGCCACTGTTTCGCTCAGAGGCACGATGGAGGAGGTGCACCGTGTCCACGCACGGTACGAGGTAAATCCTTAGTGGCGCGCACGATTCGCGATGCTTCAACACGACCGAATGTTTCTTTCCACTTGTTGTTGACAACTTGACAGCGGGAAGCAAAGACCCTCGAGCTTCTGAGATTACGGGTCTCTAGCTCTCAGTTAGTGGGTCGTGAGAAAGGGAATGGCAAGACACAACATAATTGAGGCAGATGAGGAACGCAACGAAACGAGTGACGACGGTTGGCAGTCGCAGTCAGCCAGTCTCCCTCGTCTAAACGTTCGTAAGCTCCCGGCCGGTGGTCGAGGAGAAGGTTCAACTAGCTCAAGACTTGGGCCGAACGACTTCGCTGCCTCTCTCTTGGACCTGATTCAGTCGCGTGCATGCGGCCACAGGGACCAGTCAATTGCTTCTATCACGGAGAAGGCTGTAATCGGAGCTACCGCCGACATATGGGCTCGAGCTGTGAGACACATGGCTATCCAGACTCTTGAGGGCCCGACAGAGAGGGTCGAGACTCCAGGGCGACCCTCCTAGACTACGGTACTAGACTGAGGTAGAATGTTTGGTTTTCTTCCCTATTCGGTCGTCACCAGCCGTGCCTAGACTAGAACTGCTTAGTTGCAGAGCGTGTCTGTCAGAATCGGGCAGGTACCTGTCTGCTTTGGACCGACGGGAGGCACGGAGGCAGGGAGGCCATCGTCAACAATCGTAGCCTCTCTCTAGTGTAGCTTGCTGGCTGGCCTAGGGGCAAGCGGCTGCGACACTGGGATCGGTCGTCATGCTGCCGGGGCCGGCAGAGCAGACTGCAGACTGCAGAGAGCGGCAGAGCGGCTGGGAGGGAGTGCGCACTGTGCTGCTTTCAGCTTCGATCTCTAGGTCGAGAGGCAGCGGGGGGGAAGGGTGTAGTGAGGCCGATCATCGTCGCGTGTTGCCTCAAGAAGCAAAGACGAGAATTTGGCGGTCGCACATTGGCACATTTTGGCACACAGGTCGTGGATCGATCCATCCGGTCTGCCAGTCAGTCCAGCAGTCAAGCGCCAGCACCAGCGTTAGAAGCACCAGGAATCTCTAGAGGGCACCCGGCGCGGCGTCGGACCCCACCTCAACCCCTGCTCGCGTCTGCTGCGCTAACGCATCTACATTTCAAATACCCCCTTTTTCGAGCGTCTCCCGCGGGCGTGCGAGGTATCGAGATGTCCTGCCCCCTAGGGTACCTCGAGTCCCGTGCAGTCAACGCATCCCGTCCTCGAGGGCTTGGTAAGGACAGGTACCCCTGCAGTACATTCGCGGATGGGAAATACGAAGACGGTTACGGATCTTGCCAAGTAGACCCAAGTACCGCCGCACATCGACCGCCCGCCGGCGTCTCCTCCACTCCCATTGCGAGAAAACAGTTGAGAAGCCCTGCTTCGTCCTCTTGCTCTGCAGTCAAACTGCAGCGCTTGCTTGGCTCTGCTCTGCTCTCCGGGTCTAAACTGCACGCCTCTCCACTCCCGCTCCACCGCCGTCGCCGCCGCCCGCGAGTTGTGCATTTCTCTCGATTCTCGCTCTGCTAGCCGTGTCCCGCCCTCGGCCACCACGCACCTTCGTTTTCTCTCCCTTCTCCCTCGCCCTGCGCTACCAGCATCCTTCGAAACGCATTCCGGACCCCGACAAGACCCTCGAGCATTCCCGCCCACGAACCCCTCACAAAGCGTTGCCATATCCAGGGGCACCCTCGCCTTCGAACACGCCCGTCCGTCATATCCATATCCACTCCTCCTGCCTGCTGGGGCGGCGATATTATAGACCGTCGCGATTCGTCGTCTCCTCACTTACTTTGCGTCGGCGATTTCTTGACTCTTGACATCGTCGCAACCCCGTTGCAGGCCTTGTGACTCGGTCTCTTGTCGCCCACTGTCGCCCACTGTCGCAGACGCAACACATACACGCCCTCGACTACCTGATAACCCTTCCGGGTGCGAGCCTCGCTTGAACACCGGTGCTGCGAAGCTCTTGGGGAGCTGGGAAGTCTCGCTGCGACCAAGATATCGCTGAGCAGAGGCGGGGTCGCATTTTGGCGATCGCCACAGCCAGCGGCCGAATACCGTGCCCCAACCGGGACATGATTGCAGAGTGTCGGATTGTTCCTTTCATCTCTACATAAGCCCTTCACCGGCATCATCATGCCGCCCGAGGACGTTGTTGCCCCCGCGGGGGGGAGCAACAACTCCAGCGACTTTGTACGTGTGGCCCTGCTAGCATCTTCAGCCAGACGCCAATTGCAATTGCTAATAGGTTTCTCTAGGTTCGCAAGCTGCACAAGTACGTTCCCTGTCTCCGAAGCGCGCCTTAACTGGTGAACGCGCCAGTGCTGACTTGATGCCGTGTAGGATGCTGGAGGACCCTGCTTATCGAAGCATAGTACGATGGGGCAACGAAGGCGACAGCTTCGTGGTTCTCGAGGTACGTCCTGTCCCGTCTCTCAGGTCGTGTGGCAATATTGAGGCGGCTCCCTAACACTGCTGCCCAGAACGAGAAATTTACAAAGATGATCTTGCCGAAACACTTCAAGCACAGCAACTTTGCAAGTTTCGTTCGCCAATTGAACAAGTACGACTTTCACAAAGTCAGACATAACGAAGAAAATGGCCAGTCACCATACGGACCCGGGGTACGCCATCGCTATGTGCTTCTACATTGGTGTACCTTCGCTGTTGCTGACCACCTGCCAGGCCTGGGAGTTTAAGCATCCCGGATTTCGCGTCGACAGCAAGCATAACCTCGACAATATCCGCCGGAAGGCACCGGCGCCAAGGAAACCGCAGGCCTCAGATGATGGTTTCCCTGCTAACCAGCAGGTGGCGTTGATGAACGATACACTAATGGCCACACAGCACCAGGTCCAGCAGCTGCAAGAGCAATACTTCCAGCTGACTCAGACGAACAAGGTGCTTATAGAGGAGGTAGTGAGCCTGCAGAAGATGGTGAAGGCGCAGAACCAGGTCCACAATGAATTGATCAACCACCTGAGCAATGTGGACGAGCGTAGGCGTAGTAGTCGCCACTCGGCGCACTCAAGTCACTCGGGCCATTCGGGCTCTTACCATGGCGGCGGCCACAACGTGCTCCCAGATGGCGCTGACGAGCCGGCTCCGGAGTTGCGACGCGCGAGAGAGATCCTGGGCGGAATAGCTCCTGATCAGGAGGCGGACAGGCAGCTGCACAGGTTATCGGTGGCCTACCAGGCAGGGTCTCCTCCGGACTCGTCCACGTCTAGCTCGATGATGTTCCCCCAGCCGAATAACAACACGGCGCCTATACCGCCGCCGCCCGCCCTGATGCAGGACCCGTTCAACGACCCCAGGCACCTTGTATACCCCGTCGGCCAGACGACCGGTATCGATCCGTTCCACTCTGACCACATCAACAATATTCCCTACAGCCGGCCGCTGAGCAACCCGAACTCGATGACCGAGGCCCCTCCGCAGATAACGCCTCCCCCGGCAAAGGAGCAGGAAGGCTCGCTGTGGGGAGGCAGGCAGCCGCGCATTCTGCTGGTGGAAGACGACAGGACCTGTGCGAGGATCGGAACCAAATTCCTGAAGCAGATCGACTGCTCCGTTGACATTGCTGTAAGTGTATACCGTTCCGGGGAAGACATGCTTCGGAATATTAACGGGTCAATGCAGCGCGAGGGATCCGAAGCGGTCAACAAAGTCAATGCGGATCCCAACAAGTTCGACCTCATCTTCATGGACATCATCATGCCGCTCTTTGACGGTGTTTCGGCCACAGCTTGCATCCGACTGGTCGCGCCTCGGGTTCCGATCGTGGCGATGACTTCGAACATTCGGCAGGAGGATATCGCGACCTATTTCCACTGGGGTAAGTTAAGTATGCTCACCCTGAGGGGGTCGCAAGCTAAAGTCACCCGCAGGGATGAACGATGTGCTGGCAAAACCATTCACGAAAGACGGCATGGTGCGTATCCTCAAGAAGCACCTAGAAAGCATGCTCAGGGACCCCCCTCCACCTGAGTCCGCGACCGACGACATGGGCCAGAACGGCATTCCTGTGCAGGGTGGCCCGCCGCCCGCCTACGCGGGTCTGTCACTGGCGGGACAGGGCCTGATGGCCGGACCCGGCGGTGTCAAGTACGAGAGCGGCAACACGCCTCTCCAGTCCCCGGCAACGAGCAGCTCCTGGCACTCGCCCAGTCAGATGCCCCAGCCGTCGCCAAGCATCGAGACGGCCGGGGGGTACATGACCGCAAGACCAATGGTCATGACTCCCACGGGACTACAGCCCTCTTCTGGCTTCCCGGGCACGCCGCCCATACCGCGGATGCCAGATGGCATGCAACAATCTGGTATGCAGCAGGGCGGTGGCATGCCTGGGGCCGATGAGCGACCCGAGAAGAGGCAGAGGATGTATGCCCCAAACCAAGGCTACCAGTAAGCCTGTCGTCGACTTGCGTCAAAGCCGCCTGCAATTCACTGGTGTATCGGCCATGCAACCACCTCTTCGCCCGGTGCTCTCGACCCTGTTCCGGATTCCGCACAGCGACCGGTTCGTTCGGACCCGGAGTATATATCGCGCGGGATTTCTTTTCATCCCCCTCTTCAATGCTCTTGTTTGCGACAAGGACCCCTCGCGGGGAAGGATGGTGGATTTCAACGCAGAGGCCGTCCATTTCAGGGCGGCATGACTCTGCAATCTTCGCGTCGTGCCATCATCGCGATATATTCGACGTCATATGAGTACCCCTTGGACATTTCTCTCCAGCTCTTTTCCATGTATTTTCTTTCCTTCTCTCTTGGTCAGGGGGGTTGAGACAGGTTCGCAGGCGGAAGGGGACAACTGGCCACCAACACACAGGACGGCGACGGATGCGGCAGAGGGCTCGGTCGGACGGTTCAAGAGATTGCAACGGCATCCGTTGGTTGCGGATGGCCTCTTCTTCCCTTCCCCTTTCTAGGCGTTCCGGTCGTCTTCGGTGATAACTTTTTGGGGCAACCTAATGATCGTCACGTTCTTCGCTCAAAGTACCCCCTTTCTTTTCGACAGCAGCATCATCATTCATCCTTTTGTATATGTACTTAGAAAAGAGGATGATGTTCAGAGGACACGCAGGTGCGTTATGCATGAGGCTGTCCGGACTTAGGATAGCGATGAATGAAAGTGGGAAAAGAAAACGACCGAGTGCATCCTATTTACGATGCGTGTTTGCTTCTGCCGTATGGAATGGAGAGGTGCGTAGTGCGCTGGCTGACTCGAGTGAGAGGATGACGGCGCCAGAGGGAGGGAGGCGAGGTGCACGCCAGGGCTGATGCACTCCAGCGCTTCGATTTCGTGCCTTGCGCCTCTATGCTGTGCGGTGCGTCTGGCTGTAGCCTCTTCGAGGGTAATCATGGCGAGAAACCATGTGTTGTCTCAGATCGAAGACAAGGGGAGATCGGAGTCGACGCCCACGGGTTGATCGGTGGCTCCAGTTCGCGTGAATCGAAGGGAGGGGGGGGGGGTTCAAGTCCGGGCACACTTGCCCATGGCGAGCCAGTCCCCTGGTGTAGAAAGACCCACGGACAACAGGAATGAGCGGGGGAGGCTCTTTGTGCTTTCCATCCAGATCTAAGGATGACGGGCAGCAGGTGGCCGGGGAGTGGCCGGGGGTACGGACGGTGAGACCCCGGGGTGTGGCGGTCTGGAAGCAAAGGAAGGGGAGGTGGAAAACAAAAGAGAGACGTAAAGAAAGGGAAATACACCTACACCTGCCGATAGGCGCAGAGATTCCGAACAAGTTAAGCGGCTGTCTCAGAAAGAAGCCGGACGGGAAGAAGAGAAGAAAGGAAAGGGATTAGGATCAGGAGACGAAGGAGGTCCCTTTTGTTATTGTCTGTACCAACCACCCCCGGCCGTGCCTTGCGCCTAGATGCCTCTTCTGCTCTCCCTCCTTCTCCGGACATCCCTGCTCCCTCGGCATGAGTTCCGTGCAAATAGAATGTCGGCAGCGATAGCTCGCGCCATGGCCGCGGCCGGTGCAGGTGGCTTCGAGGCGGCGTGAAAGAGACACTAGAGAACAAACGTCCGGCTGGCTTGCAGGAAAAACAAGAAAATGTTTGAAGAAGCAGAAACGGAAGAAAAGACATCTGTGAGGACGGGGGTCCTTTCTGTCGTCGCCAGCCCTGGTCCCTCACACCGTGGCTTGAAGATGTTGGTTCCACGAGCAGAACGTTCGAGCCCACGGCGAAAGAAGCCGAATGTCACTGCCCGTTTGCCCCAGTCCCCGGAGCTGCTGGCGAGAGGGCATTGGTTGGTCAGAGACCTTCGGAGGACAAGCCCTTGGCTGCTTCAGGGGTCTCTTCAACACCGCCCCCTCCCCGGGCCGATGGTCGACGGCAGTCTGGACCCTGAAGGCGCTGGGGTCTCGGCTGGAGACGCGCGGGTGGTGTGATTCTTGTCACCCAAGCTCGGTCTGTGTGCGCGCCTGTCCCTGCAGGCTAGCGGGGGCCGTTTTATCTTTTGTGCTCCCTCAACCTGATAGTATGCTTATACGTCTGCCATTATTTCGTCATTACTTGAGACATCGAACGAGCTCGCTGTTGTTTGGTGTTGAGAGCTTACGGCTCGGTGTTTCCTCTTGAGGGGCCAGACATTTGGCAAGCAATGGGAACAGCACCAACTCCTACAGCATGACTCCGTACTGTAAGTAGGGAGCCATTGACGACCGTGATCTAGAACGACATCACTATCCGCATTCATCCCGGCATCTTGCAGATCTATGGAGGCGGTGGAACCGTTGACAGCTGGGGAGTTGGGACGACGCTCGGGCGATGGAGCCGGCATCAGCTATCCTCCAATTACCTTAGACGCGAGTGCATCTGTCAGTCGCTCAATATTGATTGCATCTACATTATGACGACTGGTGGACAACGAGGCAAGTAGCAGTTGGGAGATACGGACGCGCAGTCAACGTAAAGCGAAGTATGGAGTAAACAGCTTGATCGTCTGCGTCGTTTAGGTACCTACCTAGGGTCTAATCCATACTGAGGGTCTGGCCGGGCCTATTCATGCGCCTCAATATGCAAGAAGGCAGTGTGGCTTGCAAGCAGCGATTGTGACCAAGCAGCTGCAGGGTCTGTGCTCTGAAGCTGGTCCGTCTACAAACCGTAATAATTAACCCTCGGATACATCGCATCCCTGGCTTCTCGAGTCTTTGCGCCATCATTTATAGGTAAGGCATGTTTTTGGAAATCTGCTCTACAGTATGTACCCGTAATGCGGCGTAAATGGAGACTTGGCCGAGCTTGGGACGAGGTGGATGCCTTGTCCCTCTCGATCTCACTGATGACTGACTGCTTGACTGACCAATGCTGTAGAGATACAAACAAACTCGCAGCTTCTATACAGAGCTTGAAAAGACAGCTACATACCTATTTACCTGGATTTCTAGCTGAATTGTGGGTAGTGAAAACTATAACAGACTCCTACGTCCTCCTCTCTGGGATGTGCTCAAGTCACCGTAGGTACCTCTTCAAGCAGTCTTGCTGTGCGGTACGTACCCGGGTACCTCAGCATTGACTGTGGACTGGCGCGAAGTGGGATGTCGCAAAATGTACCCCACCCTAAATTTCTGGTAGCGCAATTGAGTCACAACCACCACCACCACCTGCAGGAGCTTCACGGCAATTCGGACAGCGCCACGTCGTGGATAACGTCACAGAGAACGTCGCAAGCGCTCCCCGGACGAGACAGTGCCGACCAGAGACCAAGAGACACGCCAAGGTTCTTGCGATTCAGTCATGTCGCAGAGCAAAGGTGGAGGCAGAGGCGGCGGCGGAGGGGCCACGAAGGGAAAGAAGTCGGGCAAGTCTGATGCCGCAGAGGAGAAGAGAGAGGATGCCCTGCAGGCGGTCGTAAGTGACCCCCTTCGGATAGACACTTCAAGAATGATTTCTGACTTGGGGCTGATCTGTCTAGATCCTCACGGACTCCTTCCAGGACAGATTCATGCCGTTCACCGTCGAGAAGCCCAGGGTAAGTCGCCGCACCACAACACACCATAGCAGATGCGCCAGAGCTGACAGCATCGCGTAGTGTCTTCTCCCCCTCGCCAACACGCCACTGATCGAATACACACTCGAGTTTCTTGCTATGAACGGTGTCCAGGAGGTTTTCATCTATACTGGCAACCACACCGACCAGATTGAGACCTACATCCACGAGTCGCCGCGCTGGAGCCCGAGTAGCCGACTCAACCCCTTCTCCTCTCTCGAGTTCATCCGTGTGTCCGATGCCCGGTCAATAGGCGACTTCCTGCGCGACCTCGACAAGCGGGGCGTCATTGGAGGCGACTTCGTCCTCGTCCATGGCGACCTCGTCGCCAACATTCCCTTGGACGCCGCCCTTGCGGCCCACAGAGCACGGCGCGAGGCCAACAGAGATGCGATCATGACGGTCCTGCTCAGAGATGGCGGGTTGGAAGAACACAGGACAAAGTCCCACGGCGTCACGCCTGTCTTTGTGATTGACCCTTCGTCTGGCCGCTGTCTTCATTACGAGGAGACGAGCCCGCTACAGAGCGACCATTACCTGAACCTCGACCCCACCATTCTTGAACATGCCGAGCTAGAGGTGCGGAGCGATTTGATCGACTGCGGTATTGATATCTGTACCCCGGATGTCCTGGCTTTGTGGTCCGAGAGCTTCGATTACGAATTACCGCGGAAGAACTTCCTCCATGGCGTGCTGAAGGATTGGGAGCTGAATGGGAAGCTAATTCATGCCGAAGTCTTCGAGGAGGGATACGCTGCCCGCGCAAACAATCTGCAGATGTACGAGGCTATTAGCCGTGACATCCTGGGACGATGGACATATCCATTCGTTCCTGATAATAACCTGGTTCCGGGAAACACTTACAAGCTCATGAAGGACAGCGTGTACCGCGAGAAGGGAACCAGCGTGGAATCGGGCACGAAACTCTCATCATCAGTTCTGGGAGCGAGGACAACTCTAGGGGCTGGGACAATTGTGTCTAACAGCTTTATCGGCCGGAGATGCGTGATTGGGAAGAACGTCAAGATCGAGGACAGCTACGTGTGGGACGATGCTAGGATCGAGGACGGTGCTGTCGTTGCGCATTCCGTGTTGGCCAGCTCAGTCACTGTCGGCAAGAACTGCTCCATCCCGGCCGGTTCCCTTGTCTCCTTCGGCGTCCAGATAAGCGACAACATCACGCTTCCGCCATCATCAGCGGTCTCATTATTCTCTGCCGACCGCAACCCCGTCAAGGCCGATACATCTCTTCTCGGACCGCAGGGAGCAGGAGCCGCATTCAAGGACGAAGAGGAAGAGGAAGATATCGACCCGTCAGACCCTACAGTTCTCCAGAAGCCGCTCATATACTCCCTCGCCGGTCTCAACATATCCACATCATCCATCTCTACCTTCTCATCCGATATCGAGGACTCCGACGACGACGAGCCGTTCCTCCAGGCCAGCGATCCGAGCGCGCGCTCGCGGCTGTCCTCCTTCACCTCCGACGACTCCTCCACGCCCGCAGGCTCCAACGCCGCATTCCACGCCGACGCCGTCAACGGCCTCCTCGACGCCCTCCGCTCCGACGACGACTTCGAGTCCGCCAAGCTCGAGTTCATGGGCCTGCGCCTCGCCAACGACGCCTCCGACGCCGCCGTCCGCCGCGCCGTGGCCGTGGCCTTCGCCCGCCGCGCCGCCGAGTTGACGGACCCCGAGCACGGCGGCCTCGCCGTGTCCAAGGCCGCCGAGGCCGCCATCGCCGCGCGCAAGGGCGCCGCGCGCTTCGTCAAGGAGGTGGGCATCGGCGGCGGCGCGCAGAAGGACCAGGTCGACTTCGTGCTGGCGCTGCAGAAGGCGCTGGTGGGCCTCGTCGGGAGGGCGGTCGAGGCCGCGCGCGGCGGCGAGCTGCTCGCCGGCATGCTACAGCAGATGTACAGCCAGGACGTCCTGGAGGAGGAGGGCATCCTGACGTGGTGGGACGACGAGCGGGCCGCGGCGGGCGAGGACATGAGCGCCGTCAAGGCGCGGTGCCAGCCGCTGGTCGAGTGGCTGCAGGATGCGGAGGAGGAAGACAGTGACGAAGACGAGGACGACGATGAGTGACCGGTGCTTGATCCTCGCGAGGGAGGCTCCCAGACCGACGCCTATCGTTCCTGCGCTTGACCGGGATTGGAGGAAGGGATCATGACGCGCATATAGACGTCTCTGGACAGTTAGACGCATGTCTCTGTCTATCACACTGACTGGCGGGAAAGTCTAGAACCTTCAAGGAAGGGAAGAGGGAATAAATAACATAGAGCGCAAGCTTCAATGCTCCGCTATACAAGTGTTCTGTCCATCCGTGACGTCTCCTCTCTCCCCTTATGTGAAGAGGACCAGATTGTCCGTATGCATCTTCCTCTCTCGGAGATTGGACTCCTGGGGAGAAACGAAATCGCAGGATACACAACACGTCTACGTCTCGTTCTGTGTGTAAGTCGATGTGATTAGTTTCGAACATTCGTAACGCGACACGGGGGCATTATACTCGGCAGCTGCCAATACAAGCACCAAGTCAAACAGACCATGTGCAACGCGTCACAGTTCGAGGAGCGAGTACTCCAGTCAGTCATCCATGCTCGTCAATTTCTCCATTGCACGTCCCCCAGCCCTTCCGGCCATCGTGATTATATACCGGTCACTCTTGAGGGGCAACCTATCTTTCCCAGAGCAACTGTCCAGTCCCCCCATCTATCGCAGCCGAAATCGGGTGAAGCACACTGCTGCAGACCCTCTTCGAGAGAAAACAGCAAGGAGTCCCATATATCGACCAACTGCATTCGTCCTTTACCATGCGGCTCAAGTATCATTATGAGCAACAAGCCTGGCCGAATGAATGGAAGGTAGAAACTCAAAATATGATTAGCCATTACGGATTTGTTCCGTTTCGAACATGTCGGTAGCAGACTAGACTCCGTCATGCCTGTGCCCGCCTTCCCTTTCCTTCACCGCCGTCTCTATATGCAAAAGCGCAGATGCCGTTTATGTACCGTGTGTGTGTGTGTGTGTGTGTGTGCGCCGTATATGCAACAATAATTACTTGGTAATGAGTACAGAGAAGCCGTCGACCCAAGGTCCGCAGGATCCGGAGACGCCGCAAATGCGGTAGCCTCTCGGGGGTATCAAGGTGTGCCTGCCAAGAGAATGTCAGCGATGACGCCACCATGTGGGCATCTAAGAGGAAGGACGTACGCATCGCCGCCGTAAGGATTGCCATAGATGGGTGATTTCCTGCCCAGGCTGGTCAAGACTTGAACCCCATCAATCCAGAAGCCCGACCTGACGACAAATCCAGCAATATACTCTCCGCGGCGAATGTCTGTGGTGGCTCAAGTCAGCTCTGTGCTTCTTTCGTGCTGAGTACCGATGCAAGACTGACCCATGTCGAAAGAGTCGCCTCCTTCCTTCCCGCCCTGTTTTCCAAACAGTTGCCGTGAATCATCGTCGTAGACGAATTCCAAGCCATCAAAGGCGCTCCCATGGTAGAATATTATTCGGGAGAGCACCCTATCCTGTCTCAGCGCACTCGTGAAGATCAGCTCCTGCGGTTGGCTCCCCTCCATCTGGGAGAGGCCGAGCATCTTGCTGCGATACGCCGTCAGACCCGTGATCGGGTTGCCCAGTTTCACCACCGAGTTCTTCGAGCACAACTCCTTAAAGTCGTCTATGTCGAGGTTACCACCGCCATGTGACTTGATCGACAGTCGTATCTTGCCGCGTCGTTTGTCCTGTGGCAGTCGGCCTCGCAAGTCCTGCTCGGTCAGCGTAAGCTGCCGCTGGATTGACCCGGGTTCGCCAGAGTATTCCAGCCACGTCCGGCACACATCGTCCCCTTCGCCGTAAATCTCAACGAACGAAACACCGGTCTGCGCAGTGATCACAACATCACCGCCTTCAACTCGCCACGCCTGCACGCTCTCATTCGACTTGAGAGGCGGGTCGTTTGGCCACCGGAAACAGGGATGGGCGCGGAACCGGAGGCAGTCTAGCCGGTGCCAGCAGCACTCGCCATCGCTTCGGACTAGTCCTCCCTTCTCCCTCGTCCGTGTCGAATACGCCTCGCGGGCGACGAAGCTCCGGTGGAGGTTAACGTAGTCCCTCAACATGACACCACTCTCCTGATGAGGGCAGCCAAACAGATGGCCCGTCTCGTGCAAGTGAGCTCCAATTCCTAGGTTCGCGGCTTCCCACGAACTTCCGGCGTCATTGCAGTCGTTCGCTACATAGTCCGTATCGGTTGGCGTGCAGTCAGTGAAGGCAGGTTCGACCTCTTCAAAGCTTGCTGGGTAACTCTGCAGACAGTGTGATCCGAAGATTGCCAGGTTCAGGTCCCCGACTGAACCACCCAGCGCAGCGTGGCCAGTAATGATTTTTGCCTCTCGGTCCCAGTGCGAATCGAGAATCAGGACAGAGACGTACTGCTTCTGGCCGGGGAGGGGGTTGAAGTACTTCCTCACCGCATCTGCGGCAAAGCCAAAGAGGGCCCCCTTGTCCGTGGCGTTTGGGTTTTGCTGGGCACGATTTAGGTCTCGAATCTCAGCGACTGTCTTGTCCGACGTTATTATGTGTATCCGGGCCTCAGATCGCATGCTCCCTTGCTCCAAATCACGAAGATTAGCGGTGCCACGAGTCCACTCCTCCTCGAATCTGAAGGTCCGGCGCCCCAGCCTGTTGCGCGCCATCTGCTCGGCGGTATACGCCTGCCACAGATAGGCGGCCATGCGGAACTTGCGCACGGCTAGATCTAGTCCATTACCTTCTCGCTCGATCCGGGCCGGGGCCGCATCATATGTCATGGGTGAATCCTTTGCTACCAGTATGGCTAGCTGCAGGGGTGGCGCATTTATTGGAGGGATCATGTTTACTGTCAGGTAGGAGGTGTGGATGGGATTGGAAGAGCCATTGTTGGCGAGTTTCGGACTCGAGAAGTCGAAGCGTAACTTATTCGAACCGGGCATCATGTAGACCAGCGCCTTGAAATGAGACTCGCTCACTGGCCAGGTTATGGGAGGAAAGCTGTCATCCATGCGGTTCACAGTCAAGTAGCCGTCGACGGCGTGGTGAGCCGGGTCTCCGATCGTGCCCTGGATAAGGAGAACCTTCTGATGGACCTGCAAGCCATCAGTCTCGTGCTGGATACAAGCGAGTCTTCTGCCAGAACGTCCAACCAGGCGCCCAAAGCGAGACCGTCGCAAAGAACTCTTTATTGTAGCGTCTGCTGAGTTCGACTTACCCAGGATCCGTTTTGGATATTGGTGATACATGGCGCATACTGCGACACGGGCAGCTGGGGACCCTGGGGGCCCATCATGGGTGAACCCAGGCCGGCCATTCCCGAGACACTATGCCGCTTGCTCGAACCGTTGATGGGCGGCTGCAGAGATGGCCGTATGGGCGCGGACGCCGAGGGAGTCAATCTGTCTTTCCACTGGTCGAGGGCAGGATCGGATTGGGGTGCGAGAGAAGGAGGAGTGAGGGAGCCGCTGGTCGGGGTTGCGCCATTGCTGCCGTCGCTCGAGGTGTCGGTCGACCTTTCGGTACGGAAGCTGGCCTTTGATCGCCTCCGGAGCTCCTTCAGGTTCAGAAAGGACGGAGCCATGGTGACTGCGTGAGGGGAGCTGATACCACCGGCGTGGTCAGTCGACACGCGTACACGCAGAATAAGTCCCCCACGGTTCGAATTGAGTTGCCGGCGAAACTAAGTGGCGGTTCAGCAAACGGCAGAGAGCGATATAACTCGATTTTCCGAGCGGCAGTGGACAATTGCTCAGAGCAAGTCGCCCTCTCGAGAATTGCGGAAGGCGGGAAGGTGCAATGAAGAGGGCAGGCTGCGGGTGAGGGAAGAGCTTCCTCGCATCAAACGTGACCACGGAAGTGGGCTTCACACGAGCTACGTACAGTGTGCGAGTGCTAGCAGGTTGCAGGGCTAGGTACCGTCCACAGCAGATCGGCCGGCAAATAGCGCGAGCGATGGGTGGCCTCGGAGGTGGAGCAGCGATGCAGCAAGGCCAAGCTTGATTCCCTGCTGGGCGTGCGTCTCGGCGGGATTGTGGTCGATGACGTCGGGGCGTTTCGAAATGGCGGGTATATCAACGGGAGGACGGTGATTGGAGACGGCAGACCGGGGGGTGGAGGATGAGAACAAAGGGCGATGGGCTTGCCGAAGATAACAGATGGAATGATTGATGGATGATGTTCCGCAAACGAGAGACGCGGGACAGCAGCCGACGAAACCCTGAAGAGCAGGAAGAAGTCAGGATTATCAGGATTGTCAGGGGATTGACCATGCACCACCACCTTTTAAGTCAGGCACGATGGCAGACTTTCCGGTGAGAATCGATGGCTGCTGAGAGGCAAAGAAGAGCTCGAGACGCTGTCGGTCGATCCTCCGATGGATGCGTCGAAGGGGCGGGCGGGAGGTGAGACGGCGTGCCGGCCGGTCTCTCTGGCGAGTTTCCAGATGGGAAACCAAAAAAAGAAAAAGCACGGGGGCTGGAGGCGGCTGGCCGTGTAGGGTAGCGTAGCGTAGTGTAGTGTACGGAGTAATGTAGGCGGACCAGGATTGAGGCGGGACTGCAACGGCGCAAACCTGCTTGTGGCTCAATCGGTCCCTGGCAGGAACGACAGCAAAGACGGTGTTTCCTTCCTCTTCGAGGTTCCTTCCTCCTTGGATGGAGAATTCCGTAATTAGTGTAAGGAAGGAAGGAAGAGAGAACAGACAGCCCGAAGGAAAGAGCTTCCGGCCTGGCGTTGCTGCGAGAGGGAAGGAGCACCAGGTAGGTAAGGTAATCAATCAATAAATCGGTTAACCACCTGCAATTCAGCAGTGCCTGCCTTATGTAATGGTCAGGTTATTTGCTCGTTCACGGAGACCACAGGCCGAGGGAAAGCAATCTCTCTCTTCGTCGTCGTCCTCGTCTCGTTTAGTTTGGTCGCTCGGTTCGCCTCGGGTGCCCGGTCTCGTGTAAGTTTCCGGGTGCACCTTGTGTGCTGTGCTGGGTCGCTGGCCTAGGCGGCGGCCGTTGCAGGTATGATTAGGTTTTTTTTTTTTTTTTGTCTCGTCTTGGTCTTGCTTCGATATGAAGCAAAATGTTTAAACCACCCAGAAAAAAGGCGAAGGGAAAGAGGCAAGACGTGATGAGAGCTTACGTGTGCGTGTGAAGTACCTTGCACAACCTGATGACTTGCTAACATGAGCTGTCGCTCAGGACCTCGGAGGACCCATTGAGTTTTGCTAAACCTCCGACTAGCCGCCGTTGGCTCCTGTGTTCAGCGCTCGACCTGGAGATACGGTGGGGAGGATGACGATGATGTCCGGATCTAGTCAGAGCCGCCGCTAAACCAACAAGTAGGACGCTTCAAGCAGATAATGCAGGCAGGCGGTGCAAACTGGCAAGTGTGGACATGCCGAGACCTGCAGCATGCCGCAAGGCATTCGTTGATACCTGCCGTGCATTGTAGGTGGACCTGCCAATGGATGGCGAATCGCCAGCATCTCCTCATATCGCTTACACCGTGTGGTGGGCTGCGTTACAGGTGTCAGTCTGATGGTGTGCGGCAGACAGACGGATCGTGAGACAAACGGTGGTGTTCGCGGTATTAACAGTATTGATTCACCGAGGAGCCACGCGAGCAGCGAGACCTTCTGGAACAGACATAGATGGCCATCTCGGCATCCCAGACAGGCTACGCAGAAGCCACTGAGGTTGAATCTGTCGTGTCACAACGTGTCATCAGCTGCGTGTCTGCCACAAGTGCTGCTGGTCGATATTGACCCCCGGCGGGCACCCGACGACACTGCAGGCAGGGCAGGGCACGTCAGATAGCCCCGGACGGAACGGGCGGGACGTTCTGTGCTCCCAATACCCGAAACGAAACATTGGACCTGGCTGGCTGTTGTTACCCGTTAGATCGCTCTGTCGTTTGATGGCAATCTCTCTCGAATCTTTCCTGCGGCACATGTCTCTTGGTGCCATCCAGATGATAGCCCTCCGTGGGGATAGGGGTCAGCAGCTATGAGAAAATACGAGATGATCGCTCATGCTTTACCCCGCGCGGTCCCTGTTGCCTCCCATCGTAGCCGACGTCGAGTCTCATGATCTCTCCGGTACATCAGCAAAAGTTGAGAGAGCTAATGGGGAGAGACAGCTGGCAAGGTATCGGCTGATGGAACTGCTACAGCAATGCCTTGCTCCGGAGCTCCTGGCCTTGTTTGTTCTTATCAGGAGTGACAGGGGCGCCGTTTCGATCCGTCATCTCCGCTGCCGTAACTACGGGGTACGGAGCATAGCAATCGTGGTACGGGGCGACGGCCAGAGCGCTAATGCATGCACTTTGCGCTCCAGGTTAGGCGATCTTCCTCTCGCCTGCCACAGCTTGGCACGCAGACCTCCTTATGCGTCGGAAACAGGACCAGATGTCCGAGATGGCTGCCAGATGTTCCGCTGCCATCATAATGATGTATAAAGGACAGCGTGCCCACGCTCTCTTGTTTCGGTAACCAGAGGGCGGAAGATGTTGCAGCTTATCAGTACTCGTAGAGTACACTCTCCCAGCATCCTCCCTCGACCCTAGAAACTCAAACCTAGGCGAGTGAACCGTGCAACCGTACGCTCATCGCACATTGAAGACCGAACGTAACTCCATCTCTGATCTGTCGACATTTGAAGAGGGCTGTAACCGAATACCTCTTGACAGCCCCTTATGCTTTAATTTAGGCAACTGGCCGGACACTACTCTCTTTCTGAGCCCTTTTGCTGATGGGAAGCATGCAAGAGCGGAGACAGTTGTCGGCGCATGGAATGGTCGGACTCCCTATCAGCCTTTCAGCTCAGTCCTGCCGGGCTTCTGGACTGCAGGAACAAGCGCGGCGCCATAAGCGGCCTATAAGCACTCGGCTTCACTGGGTGGGAGCCCTCAGCTTACTCTGACTATGCTATTGTTCCTCTAGCGGTCAAGCCCACAAGAGCGAGTCGATTGGCGAAGGCTGATGATTTGCTTGCCAGCGTCGCTTGGTGGTTCGAGCTTCAGGTGCCCTGGCAGACTGGCAGATTAGTGGTCAATCCGTGCGTCGTAAATTTTGAGTGCGTGGAGCCAGGCCTGCCTTGCAGGGAATAATTCTTAGCCCTGTGCGGTACATACCTAAGGTATCCAGGATGCCAGGATGCGTGCTATTGTTCGTGCACTAGGTGGTACGCTGGCCCAGCTACGCACGGCTTGGATGGTAATCTGCCGTTTCCACAGGAATGAAGCGTGATGATTTTGTCCCTATCGAGTAGTGAGACACTTCCCGCCAACCTCCCGACACCTCTGCGCAGCTCCCAGCAGACAGCAGACTCTCGCCCTGACAGACAACTCCGTAATCCTGGAGCCGCTCCTTCACAGTCAATCGTTTGAATATTCCTCGTTATTTCCTAGATCGCCTCGATTTTCTCGTCTGGAATTTCATCTCCGGCCTTCGACGGTGCAATTGATTGGTGATCTCCGACCTTGAGCGCCTTGCCGGCCCGGCCTCGACCTTACCTTCCCCTCCCTTTTTTCGCACCAGTTAGCCGCCCACTCTCGGTCAAGAAAAGGCCAACTCCTCTCCGGGTCTACTTCCCGCACCTCAACTCCTACTCGCGGACCCGACAACCGAAACCCCTCAAGCGATATCCTACCTTTCTGCGCAAGAAGGCCCAATGCGTGAAGCGGGGATCATGTCGTCGCCCTTGAAGAAGCAGCCAGAGGCTGTGGCCGACAAGGTCCTTAGACGGGCCGAGCTGGGCAAGGTAAGCGACCTCTATCCCTCCCCCATGATCCATCCACCCCCGCGGGACCGCAGCCAGCTGACCGGCCGTCAACTTGCCTCGCAGATGGCCCGCAAGCTCCAGAACCGCCTCGCTCTTGCCCAGTTCAAGACCAGGCACGGCTGGGAGGACCTCACCCTGGACACCATCGAGCCGAGGGTTGAGGAGGAGATCCGGCGGAAGCGGCTTCAGCACCACGACGGCGGTGATATGCTGTCTGACTCGTCCTCGAGCGCCTCCGACCTGCCATACCCCTCAGGACGGGCCCTCATGAGCTCCCCGCTCAAGGCGCCTTTCTTCTCCGACGCCGTCGGCTCGAGCAACGGCAGCACCGGCCACCGCAAACGCACCTACATGGCGTCCTTCGACCAGCAGGCCGCCCTCTCCAGCCCTAGCAAGCGCTTCCACGCCTCGCCCACCTCCCACAAGTCCTTCGCCGGCCACACCAGCTGGAAAGACCACCACCAGCTCGCCCAGTCGTCCCCCATCAAGCCCCGCCGCCAGCAGCACTTCACCACGTCCACGGGGCCCGACGTGTCCCTCTTCCAGGGCACCCGCCGCCTCGCCGAGAGTCTCACGTCCCCCAACTTCGCCGCCCCGTCCGACGAGGACGAGGACCTGTTGCCGGCACACTCCTTCCAGGCCGGCCACAACCACCGCTCACCACCGCCCAGCACGCCGCCTATGCGTAGCCGGAGCCTCAACCGGCGCAACAAGGATAAGGACGCCGGCAACGCCGCCAAGTCCGGCGAGGAGGGCGCAGATCTACTCTTGTACCTTGCCGCCTCGCCGTCGCCCGCCAACCCGCCCCTCCGCACCCGCATGGAGCCGCCGTCTACGCCCCCGCCTAAGAGGATGGAGCTGCCGTCGTCCATGATGACCACTCCCGGCGGCGGCAACCTGTTCCCCAACACCCCCGGCCAGGGCTTCGACTTTGCCGACTTCGTCAACATCACCCCCAGCCCGGCTCAGAAGCCCTGGAAGACCCCCATCGGCTTCGGGTCCGCCAAGACGCCCCTCAGCGTCGCCCGCCGCCGGCTCACCTTCGAGGAACCGCCACATGGCTTGCCTTGCTAGAGCTGCCTACGCGATCTTCTGTCTTCGACTCCTTCCCTTACGTGTATATGATACCTACGACAGCACACATACATGCTCGTCCACCTGGAATGTTTTCTGCATTTTCCCTACAGAATAAATACGTCGACCCGACCAATTCTACTCGCGTCTATGGTCATCCGGCATTGGGCACCCCTCTCTATCCCAGCAAATGGAGCACCCGTCTCAGCAATGCACAGACGGTTTGGGAATGCAGGTTACGGAGTTTTGAAGGCACCGCTTGTTCCACGCATCTTTGGCACAGCCTTTGTTTACGGGATGATGGGAATGTACTGGATGATGTCTCTTCGTTTGTTTGACACCTGCGGCCTGGCTGGGGGATTAGGCTATGTTGGGACTGCAATTGGCCGAGTTGCTGTTGCAGACGGGCGGCTCGCTGTGCACAAGGTGGCCTGAGAGCCCCATTAACGCGTCGTCGCGAGGGAACCTGCCACTTTAATTACGAGCCGAGCGGGGAAAGTCGCGAATTTTCGCGTTCTGCGGGCGCGCCTGGACGTGTCGCGTAATTCGCTGGTACCTTAGCCAATTAAAGATGTCACCTTGACTTTGCTCCCCAAAAGAGGAATATGATGTCACCGATGTATCCCTACCTCGAGCGATAGAGTCGAGGGATTGAGTGACTCGTTTGTCTGAGGCCCTGCACTGACGATCCTCATCCTCGTTTCACTAAGCTGATCTGTCGCCGATGGTCGACGCAAATGACACGGCTGATGATCAGATTCATTTCTCTACTCGCTCTGGATGTATTCCCGTCGGTGTAGTAATAGGATCAAAGAGAGTCAGGTTATTCAATCCCACGGGTAGATTCAATCTGGTCCCCGTTTGCCCGGTTATCCTAAGGGCATTGTCCTCTGACAAAGCACAGGCACGACCCTAGTACACCTGCCATCAAGGAGGTAGATGGGTAATTACAGGATGTCAAACCTAAATGTGTATGTAGACTTGCAGTGGGAGTTGGATAAACAGTGCATCATGGCAACTCTCACCCAGAGTCGTTCGACTGTCCAAGACTGGATTACCTTTAGGACGCCAGGGAACACTTGTCTCAACCATGTTCTTGAAAGATGTGAAGAGTTGCGCAGCGTTGAAATCCAGAATGTAGGTGCCGATCAGATCGCATGAAGTTGATTTCAAGAGGACTGGTACCGTGCTCGGAATAGCGAAACGAAAGTTAGCTCTGAGATGTTTGGGACTCTATCGTTGCGTACTCCATATCTGTTGGTGTCACCAAGGATGGTAGTGGTGACCTTCTCAGAGGCTCGGCTGACGCGATAGAGGTTTCGACCAGTCTCACACTTGACGTTGAATCTGATAATGTCTTCGTGCCTCTTGTGTCGACAAGGGAGGGCGTCGCTCTTCCCTGCATATACCACAGAAGCCAAATTCTCATCACCAACTACCAGGTCGACTTTCTCCTCGTCCATGCCCTCGCAGATTCGCAAGGAGATTGCAGTTCCTGGGGGCCAGCAATCTATAACGGGCCGCAAGCGTGCTAAGGTTGCAGGGTCAGAATCCCCATTTGCCATGACTGCCCTTGCTTCCGGGGTGATGGCATCATATATAACGTCCGGCCGTCGACGGGAGTCGTTAGAGAACAGCAAATATCTTGCTTCACTGTTCAAGCCGGGAAATGCCTCGAGAATCCTGCCTTCGTTCATCTTGATGGTAGTCCAGAGTTCAGAGATCGCCCTGTACAGAACGTCCCCGTTCCGGATTTCGTCGCGGTTCGGTACTGTCTCCTCGAGCTGACCCGTCTCAAGGCCCATGTCGGTGACAGGGCGCTACTCAATTGGGACGCTCTAAGCCCCGAATCCAAGGACCCCTTGCGGTGCCCATCCTACAGGAACCAGAAACCTGCGGAATCCTGAGCAGATGCCAAGTCCATACCACGTCTTGTGTTATCGGGGTTATGGCCAATATGGCAGTATATGTTGCTACTGCTTTCGGACTCGGGCCAAGTCCAGCACGACTCACCCCTTGTAACGGACAGGCATGGGCCTTGTTGTGGGGTTGACGCCGATTCTGGCGCCCAGTCTGGCATGATCACGCATGCGCGGCTGGGAGGTAGATCAGATATGGTGATCTGGTCTAGCCGGAGTACTCTAGCCAGCGGACTGGGTTGGTAGGATATGCTGCGTAGGTGCATTAAAATCTTAAGAGATGATTAACCTGGGAGTTGACTAGAAGGATGATGTCCATGTGGGGAGGAAGGAAGTCTAAGAAGATAGAACAGAAGGGAGATTAGAACAGGAGGGAGATTAGAACAGGAGGGAGATTAGAACAGGAGGGAGATTAGAACAGGAGGGAGATTAGAACAGGAGGGAGATTA